>JAHBCN010005392.1:0-56021 GCA_019359885.1 Listronotus oregonensis
TTTGCACCACGACAATGCTTCGTCCTATACGGCTCCGCGAAACAATCGTTTTTTAGAGCAGTCGAAGATGAAATTATTGGAACATTCACCATTCAGCCCCGACCCATAACTATGTGACTTTTTGTTGTTTCTAAAACCTTAAAATAAAATTTTTGGTCAGCGTTTTTCAAATCCAAATAAAGCGTTTGCGTTTGGAACTCTTTGTCACGCAGTTGCTTTAGCCCAAGTGTTTTAGCCTAAAAACACTTTTCCAACTTTTATTTGGCCGTTGGCAGCCTTTAAAATATTATTATTATTATTATTTTTTTAAATAAAATTAATAACAATTAAATAGCTAAGGTACAGTAAAGCTGAAGGTGAGTAGCAGAGAGAGCGTGCAAAAATGCCCTAACTCATTTGCCGGAGAGTAGGGGGGGTTAAACTGGGCGCCACTGCTTTTGGTGCCAGGCCTAGCAGAGACCTTCCAAGATTTAATTGGGAGTTTTTTTTTTTTTTTTTAAATTTTAAATAATTATCTAATTAACAATAATTTAATGACCAGATTTACCAAAAAAAAAATAATATTACAATTAAAATAAAAGGAAAGGCCGCAAATGATTTAAAAAGAATATGGTAAAAATTTAACGGTAGAGTCCTAAATTCTAAATTGAAAAGTTATAAATATGAATTGTTAGTGTGTTAATTTTAATGTTGCCTGTTTTGTCGATTCCAAGTGATGGCGTGTGTGCCAGCCACTACACCGTGAAGAGCGATGGTGTCCAAAACTACAGACAACACATTGACCAGTTAAATGGTCACTATCTCTGACCCGTCCCAAGAAAACTTCTACCAAATTGATGGTCCCTCTGAACCAAAGCGAAAACTGTTACAAAAAATTAATGGCCCATGTGAGGAAAAATGGCCCGTCCGAAGAACCCTACAAAATTCAATACTAATTAAAACCCAATAAAACGTAAGATAATTAAGCGACTTTAAAAATCCCAAGAAAATTCCATCAAATCCCATACTGTATGTGTTTCATTAAAAAAAAGGTTAATAAAAGGAAACTTTAAAATCTGGTGCTTGGTTCGAGACCTTTCAGTAAACAAAAAAAAAATAATTACTTATTAGGTAAGCAACGTTAATTAATTATAAAACAATGAACAATCCCATTAAATCAAGATAAAAAAAATAAAATTGTTTTAGTAAACTAGTTTACAAAAAAATTATGCCCTATTCCATTGGCACCAAAAAAAAGAACATATTCCCTATACCAAAAGTTAATTAACAATCACTTAGCTAGTGTAAAATAAAAGGTAATATATCCATACGATTGTATTTAATCGTAGGTAAAAGCTCAAAACATATTTATTGATCTTTATTTTTACTTGGCATAACAAATAATGAGTAGGATTCTGACTGATAATTTAAATAGTTCAATCACGATATATTTACTTGTTTGCTTTTTTTTTGTCTTAAAAAAAACACTCTATCTTGTAGAATTAGAAGATAAAACAAAATAAAAATAACTTAAATATCATTGATAAATGATAATTAAATAAGGTAAAAAAAATAAATAAATAACTAATTTTTGTTAAGTATAACAAAAGCCCCTCCGGCCTACTAAATTGATAATTTAAATAATAAATAGGTCTCGAACAGTTACCCAGATACTTATACCTCGAAGAAAAGTCTCAAAAAGAAAAAAATATGACAAGAAAATTTAGTAATTAAAATTTATTACCAAAAGAAGGTAATTTAACCCCAGAAAATTAATTAATACTAAAAGAGACAAAGAATCTATACACAAGCGCCATCTAACGGCGATTTATTAAAACTTTAACGCTAATTAGAGTAGCCAATTAACGTAACTGTCAAAAAAAAAACAACAAAAAAGAATAATTCAATTAAACTGCGATTTTCGCAATAAATTGGCCACAACAAACCCCTTAAATTGGTGTAATTGGTAATTAATAATTAATTTTACTGAAATCATTTGCCCAACGCATGACGTAATATATAGAAAAATAATGAAAATCCCCTGAACCACCAGCGCTCTTAAGAAACCCAAATAAATCTATTAATGTACCGTTTTATACGGAAAATACTCAGTTAGAATAAGTCAGAAGAACTTACCCAAGATGTTAAGGGGTATTTTCAACTAACACGTGATCCCTGCGGCGTCGAACTGCAAGTCCTGCAATGCAGATTTCTTTCCCGAAACAGCCAAAAAGGCAACGCAAACCAACAAAATTCACACAAAACCAAAGGTAACTTAAATCGGGAAAGATTTTTGGGAAATTTGCAGCACAAATCCTATAAAGATGGCTTGAATACCAGTAGCTGCAAAGGGTAAAAGCAACGTAAAGCATAAGGTAGGATACCAAATACGATAGAAAAACAGAAGTAACCTAGCAATTACAATCAAATTTGGAGCCTTTTGCCAAAAATAAACTGCAAAAAAAATGAAAACACCTGCATTAAGGTAAACAAACTAGATTATTAAAAACAAACGTAGAAATAAAAACTAACCGTGATACCTTATTTCGGAGGTAACCCAAAAACAGTGGCATTCATGGTTTGACTGATTGGTTTTATCGAATGAATAAATGTGTTTATTTTAAAAGAGAATAACACTTAAATCTTGGATTTTCATTATCTTTATTTGGTAACCATTTTCAAGTGATAACTAAAAACTATTCTTAAAAGCTACGATCTTATATACTATCTACGAAACGCTGACGATACTTTTATTGTATGAACATATAATGACGAAGAACTTGAAGGTCCGCAGAATAGCGAATAGGTATAATATTAAAACAGCATTTAAATTTCAAACCACTCTGAGAAGTATTTTTACTAAGACGAGACCGGACAACAATGCTTAAAAAAATGACTGTATCTACCAAATTTCCTGTGAATGTGGTAGATAGAATGAGGTGAAACGTCGAAATCGGGGATTGTCAGACACGCATGGTCTAAACAACACCGCATACAATGGTCGGAAGCAAAAATTATTCATAAAGAAACCCACTGAAAGAAAAGACAATTTAAAGAAGCTGTAATAATTGCAAACAATCAAAATATATTTAGCAAACCTAGTGTCGACATTCCGAACATCTGGCTGCCGTTGCTAAACCGTGAAAAGTCGGTCAAATTTCGGTAAACAACGGATAGTATATAAGGTCGTAGCTTTTAAAAATAGTTTTTAGTTATCACGGTTGGAGATACATCACTAACCGAAACGATTTGTCCAAGATTTTAGTTTTATTAAAACCATAACATTGTCTAACACTTTTAAACAAACGTTAAAAGGTGAATATTCTAAAAAAACAATAAAGAATTTTTTCTTTACCAAAAAGCTTTATTTCTTACAGTTCGCAGAAATTTTTGGTGCGATCTACCTATATGTAATAGGTAAAGCATTTCTCTAATTAATCATATATTAAAGAGTTATGAAGAAAAAATATACCTTTGTAAAGCTTTTTAATTTAAAGTTTTGCCATCTTTGATTTTAACGAAAGTCGATGAAACTTTTTTATAATTAAATAGAGCATGGGTAAATTTCATATTGTATTATCACTTTTACTGGCCTGTTTTTGTACACTCTTTTTGTTAAATACCCCCACAAAAAAAATAAGGGGTTTTAAAACAGGTGTATGCGCTGGCCATTCTATATCTTGTATATGAGACCTCGTTAATAATAGATTATTTTTTTCGGAATATTTGTCAATATTGTGAATGTACCGCATGAATGTGGTGTTTTGCCGCGACAAGGGTCATCGATGAGTAATGTTATAGTTACTTAATAGTCAAATATTTATTATTACTTTGTGATCAAGCTGGATTACAGAATTTCAAAATACTTCTTTTTAAGGCGAATTTAATTCTGATAAAAACATAAATGTTAAAAGTCAGCCAACTTTTCGGGATCATTTATATAATGTATGCAGCTTAAAGTTTTGTAAAGCGACGGTATAAAAATAAAATTTATGTTATTCTGATTAAGTCGGCAATTTGAAATACATGAGTCCGAGAAAATTTAAATTTGGGTTTTTGTTTAAAATTATTTTAAATACTTATAAAAACAGAAAAAAAAGTAAATAAATATTTTTGATCATATTTTTTTTAAAGATATGTTTTTATGTCTGTTAAGGTTAAAGAATGCCAGACACCCAAATAAAAAATGCCTAAAATAGATTTTAAAATAACATGTTTTTATTTTAAATTATAATAAAATACTTTTAATTTTTATATTCCTACTATATAGCTACAACGTCTGACACATTCGTCGGAACCTAATCTTGGGGCATACCATAGCATAAATATAATTAACATACCTCTTTATAAAAACGACTTCAAAAAGAAACTTTACCCAATTAAGCAAATAAATGTTTTTAAGGATTACCAAAGTTCACTTACAAATATGTGTTAAAACAGAAAATAAATTGTGTAGCATATTTGCTTGCAATTTATCCTGCAAAAAAAAAAAACAAACATTAAATCTAAATCTTATCTTTTACTAAGTATTATCCTTTGTCAGTATACAAATAAATAGTGGTCTCATATCAGTTTTAATAAAAAAAACATAATTATAATCCACAATATAATAATTTAGGTAAATAGGTTTATTTATTATTACAAATATAAATAGGTATAAAAAAACCTAATCAAAAAAAAAACCCAATTCACTAACCCTTACATAGCAATCAAGAGTGTCAGATTTTTTTTTTCGCGACACCTTAAATTATGATTTACTTTTTTCTTATTCTGAAAAATCATATTTTGGTTTCTTCTTACAAATACCTAATAAAGATAAAATATAGTCCGGTCCTTTAACCGCTCCATTTCCCCAAACTGTCTAAATAATTTAAACCCTACTCAATTATATGTTCCTTTATTTTTCCTTGCAGAATTAAATTTATGTAATATTTACAGAGAAACTTCCCGAAATACTTAAAATTCCAATGACATCCAGCCGTCATCACCTTTCCTCTTAAAATGCTTTACGTCATTAATTTTCATGTCAGAGATGATTGATATGTTTATGAGTTATATTAAAAGTTTTCCTATATTTCTGGTTTGAATCTAATATTTCGGTTTATGCTACAGACGCAAATTAATAGTGTATTTACAGGGGTCTACGAAACTATTTAAAGACAGAAAAACGGATTTAAAATCTTTGTTTCTTCATTAACCTTACAACCGGTCAACAGTTTACCCATATTTTTCGATTTGTGGTTCTCGAACTTGATTGGCAACTTTCTTTCATCTGCTTACCGAATATAAACTATTTTATATGAAATATAATATATAAATTAAAGTATTGCCATTGGATTACCTTAAAAATTTTAATCAAGGCTATAATAAATTAAAAACAAAATTGACCAATTTTGACATGATATTTTTAATATACCACTTTTTTTTTCGTTAATTTTATAAATGAAGCCTTTGGAAATTTGTTAAATTAAAAATTAAGAAAATTATAAGGATTTTTATTCATAAAATTAAATAGTGGTATATTAGTACTGTCATGTATAGGGTGGCGCAAAACTACCTTCAAGATTTTAAAAAATCATAATTCTTTCTAGGATTAATTTTTATATAGTTTTTCTTTTTTAGGTTAAAGTAGAGACTTGTGAGTTTTAATATGGAGCGTTACACCCCTACAGAAGAGATAAAAATCGTGACTATTTACTTCTTCTTCCCTGGAAGCCATCTTGATTCACTACCGGAGGCGGCGCAGCCTCTTGGGCTTTTTGTGCCTAGACTTTTTACTTAGAAAGCGGAAGAAGCATTTTTTCAACTCAGAGAAACTTTGAGACGATATTTTAATGAAACATGCTCCTTCAAGCCATACAATATTGCAACTTGTAGCCAAGTTTGAAGCTATAGGATCACTAGGAGACTTAAAGAGAACTGAAAAACCTCGAACTGCAAGATGCAAATATTCAACGTGTGCAGGAAAGTGTTAATGATGCACCAACAACTTCAACTCGAAGGCGTTCTTTGCAGAAAGAAATAAACGGCAATCCTTGCAGCACATTTTAAAACAAGAGCTTTATATGCATCCATGTAAAATCCAGCTGGTGCAACAACTGAATCCACAAGACTATATCGCAAGGCTAGAATACAGTCAAGCCATAATGAATCTTGCAGACGTAGACGCAGATTTTGTAAACAAATTATGGATGTCAGACGAAGCGCGTTTATACCTATGCGGTTTTGTAAATAAGCAGAATTCGCGTTATTGGGGCACACAAAATCCACAATTACTTCATAAAAAACCTCTCCATAGCGAAAAGGTGACCGTATGGGTCACAATTTCAGCCCAAAAGATAATCGGGTCCTATTTTTTTCAAGATGAAGCTGGTCACACGTTATCTATTAATGAAGATCGATACAGAGAAATGCTGGAAAACTTTTTTCTGCCACAACAAGATGAAGACCAATACTACTTTCCATCAGGATGGTGCTACTGTCCATACTTCCAGAGCCACAATTACTCTTTAAAGACACATTTCCCGAATCGATTAATTTCAAGGAACGGAGACTTGAGATGGCCCCCAAGATCTCCCGATCTTACTGCTTCGGATTATTTTCTCTGAGGATATCTCTAAGAGAGGGTGTTTATAAACAAGCCGGAATGCCTGGAACAACAAGGTCGAATATTAGAAGGGAAATTTTAAAGATATCTCAAGAAATTTTACGAAAAATTATGGAAGATGTCTTAAAAGAGCTCATATCTGTTATCGCAAAAGGGGGCATCATTTGACAGACATCATTTTTTATAAATAGGTTTAAAAAAATTCTAAGAATCACACTTTGTATGATGAATATCAAACAAAAGAGTAATCGTAATGTTTGATATACTTTTTTTAATTTAAAATCGTGAAGGAACTTTTGCGCCACCCTGTAGAATAAAAAAATAGAAATTTACACAAGGAACATCTAATTTTTTGCAAAAATATTATAACCTTACCCTTATTTTTTAGAAACTCTTTGCCGATACCCTGATCTACATAATATTATGTTTGATTAAAATAGTTTTCATTGGGTTGGCAGATAAGTGAAGGTTGCCTCTGATTTGGATGCCCCATTAATATAAGAAAAATAATAATTACAAAAAACTAATATATTTATTTTGTATTAACATTATATGTATATCATTTCTTGTGATCATCTGATTAAATTGACATGCTCTTTGAAGAAAAGACTGAAGGGATTTATATTTCTGATGCGATGCTTAAGTGTTTCCACCTTTCATGCTAAAATATGCTTCGCATCATTAGTCTTCATGACAGGCTGGATAAATAAAATATTTTTTGGATTTAAAATAAACCGCATTGGATATACAAATAGATATGATAAAAAAGTACATTAATCAAACATTTTATACACAAAACTGTAGGACGGTCAACTCACAAAGAAAAAAATGTAAACATATACATTTTTTGCTAAATTTTAACAGACTTTATTAACGTTATTTAAAGCTGCGTTTTAAAGATGCAAACTAAAAATCTGCAATACATAAATTTTAGTTATGTATCTATGAGGGATGTAGTGAAGTAGTTGTTAAGTATATAAATTAGATGCAAATAGTAATTCCATTCTAATTTAAATATTTCATTTATTTTTTAAATATAATTGGTAAAAATAAAAGTTATTTTTTCCTATTAAGCGCATTTGACAATAAATAAAATTACAGGGTGTTCAGGAAAATGTGAAAAATCTTCCGTATATGAACTAAACACGTAAAAGGAACACAAATTTTTAGTTGATATAAGTTTTTTTTAGATAGACCCCCTCTTTGGAGATATTAGGCCAGTTTACACGTACGCTCCAAACCGACGCTCCTGGGTAGCCAATCCGAAGCGTCACTTCTGAGTGGCGCGCTAGGAACGTGTGGTCGAAGTGTGGTAGCCAAAAAAAGCAACACGTATGGACCGCGTGCTGGAAGTGTGAGACTGTAGCTGTACGCGCCAAAACCCTCTGTGTAAATACAATATACCAAGGTTTTGGAGCGGCGCGTGGAATTTCTGCCTCGGTGGAAACTTCATGCGCCGCTCCATCTGTAGGTAACCAGTCAGTCGAATTAAATACTTTAAAGTAAGTGGACCCGTTTAACAAAAAAAGGGGCTATTACTTGTGTAGCGAGGTATGTAATATGTGGAAAAGGGAAGGCAACCCCGCGAAAAATGTGGATTAAGCAGTGGAGATTAAACCGAGAACGCCTTGGCCATATGTCTCCACTGAGGAACCTCAGAAAAAATAACCCAGAAGATTATAGAAACTACTTATGGACGACAAAACGTTTCAGATTATTATAAATTTAGTTCCCCTTATATCAGAAAAAAACAATTATAAGAACTAACTTAAGTGCGGAAGAACGTTTGACCGTTACTCTAAGTTATTTATCAACTGACCGATTTAAGATTTATTTTTAAAAAAAGGTCTGTTTTAAGCGTTTTTCCGGCTGTTCTCGGTGAAAAATGGTCAAATCGGGATTTTTTAAAAACCATTTTGTAGGATTTTAAATTATCTAATAGAAACGATTTCTTATGAATAAAGCAATATTGCCAGTATTTTTTGTTATATTTGGAAAAAACGACAAAAAGGCCCTTTTTTATAATTACTGCTTTAAAAAAATTACCTGAAAAGAAATTGGTTGAATTTTCAATTTTAGTAATCTACAGGTTGTTCTGGAAGTCATGGCGCAGTCAGATACCTGTTAACATTAATTACAAAAATGACCATTTTTTGCAATAATAATTGGACTGTATGTTGTATTTAAAAATTGTTAAAATATTTTAACACAAGTTTTTACTTTTATCATTAATATTAAAAAAATATATATATTTAAACGACGGTATTGTGTAGGAGTTAAATTAAATAAAATATAAAAATAACAATATATCATTTGTATTAGGTGACGATGTCAGGACATCATTCCATCATTTATAATATCTGTACTACGTAAAAACCTTGACGTTACATATGAACTAGACATATTACACAGTATAATGCATGTACTTGTAATAGATAGCACTTTAACAAATAGAAAAAAAAAAAGTATTTTACAATGTAAAAAAAATTGATAAAATGTAAACATTAATATTTTAGAATACAGTAAGGATTTAAAAAATCTTATAGATATTTATCAATTAAATAATTTTAAATTATGTTATAAAAATATTCCAACACGTGAAACAAAAAACAGTAGGACTCTTATAGACCATATAATAACAAATTCATTGAGGGAAGTAAAAATTAAATTTTTTGATAGCCCGTTAAGTGATCATAAAATTCAAGTGATAGACATTTCCATAAAATCGAAGATAAAAACTTCAAGATTTGAATATATCCCTATCAATAAATTTAATATAGATAATTTAAAAAAAGAACTAAATCTCCTTAACGACAGAAAATATGAGTTTCATGATACTAATAAATATTATGACAAAATTATTGATATATTTAAACAATGCTCATATAAAGTTTTGATTAAACAAAAAAGAAATTCTAGCCATGGTTTAATATGGAATTAGCTAAACTGATTAAGACCAGAGACAACTATTATTACAAAAAGAAAAAATATCAAGAAAATATGGAAATTTTAAATTTATATAATTATTAGAATAATCTAGTTAAAAAACAAATTAAATCAGTGAAACAAAAATTCTACAATTTAATAGTGGTAATCAAAAGAAAATTTGGGAAAATATAAATTTACTTCTAACAGCAAAATCTAAAAGTGACAAATCTAATATTGACTATTTATTAATAAATAATACCAAAATTGAAAATAAACAAATGATAAGTGAAGAAATGAATAATCATTTTATAAATGTTGGTCCAAAGTTATCAAAACAAATTCCATTAGTGACGATACCGGAAGAAAAACCAAATTTAAAGTCTATGTTTTTAAAAGAAAATGAAATTACCAGTGAAGAAGACATTAAAAAAATAATTGATAATTTAGATCCTAGAAAAGCATGCAGATTTGATGATATTACTGTAAAAGTTATTAAAACAGTCAAACTTGAATTATTGCCAATTCTAACACATTTGGTAGAACTATCTTTCAAAACATCTGTTTTTCCAGAACAAATGAAACTGGCAAAAGTATCACCTATTATCAGTATTTTCAAAAATTTTGGAAAAAATCATAAACACCAAATTAGTAAACTTTTTGGAAAATCAAAAACTACTTTCGGAAAATCAATATGCTTTTCGTAAATTTAGTGATACAGAAACAGCAGCAATAGATCTTACTACAGATATTCAATTAAATATAGATCAAAATTAGAAATGTGCTCTGTTATCCCTAGATTTATGCAAAGATTTTGATACTGTAAATCATGATATATTACTTCAAAAATTATTTAATATGGGAATGCGGGGAAAAATTCATTGTTGGTTTGCAAGTTATTTGAAAGCAGAAAGCAATATCATTGAAAAAACATTAGTTCCTCAAAAATAATTTCTTGTGGAATACCACAGGGATCTATTTTGGGACCAATACTATTTTTAATATATATATATATATATATATATATATATATATATATATATATATATATATATATATATATATATATATATATATATATATATATATATATATATATATATATATATATATATAAATTCTATGCCTCTATTGAATTTAAAGTGTACTATAAAATTGTTTGCTGATGGTACAACCATCGTATATTTTGCTAACAGAAACAGTGAAACTTAATATGATTTAAACATTGTCTTTGATAAGTTACAATTTAATAAACTTACTTTAAATTTAAATAAATCGTCTACATAATTATCAACAAAAACATATAAGATAAAATTCCATATATATTTAAAAATAGAAAAATAAATTATTCTACTAGTATAAAATTTTTAGGATTATAATATATTGATGAAAATTTAAGTTACAGAAAACATATAAACTATCTTCGAAATTATCTATCACCTTTAATAGGAATTTTGAAATTGCTAAAAAGTATTTATTAGAGTTTAGTATACTCAAAATTACAATATTTAATTTCAATATGGGGTTCAGCAAACTCAAAAATATTAACACCTTTAAAAAGACTTTAAAATAAAATTATTAAATGTATTCATAAATTACCATATCTTGAACCAACAATTAATTTGTACAGGCCAAATAATTAGTTTGATATTAATCATATATATAAATTAAAAACTTGCATATCCATTCATTCCCTGAAATTAAAAGAAAAAAATTCGAATAATCATACTTAAAAATATTAGTAACTTACATGGGCATAATACTAGACAAACAGATTTTTTAGAAACAATTCAAATTAAAAGTAATTTTGGAATGAGATCAATACTTCATAACGGAATTAAAATGTACAATAATCTACCAATAAGAATTAAAAAAATTAAAAATATATCACTGTTTAAAATACATATAAATAAATATTTAAAATTAATTTGACTGTTTTATTAATGAGTTCTGAGTTAAAATTATATATTGTTATTTTTTTATGTTATATTCCCTGTAATAAACTGTATAGTTGGTTGGGAATTAAATAAATAAATAAATAAATAATTAAAAAAATATATATACTAGTTAAAAAAAAGGAGTTTTTAGTATTTATAATCCCACCAATACCATTTATGTTAAATAAGGGCCAAGTTCCTATCCTAAAATCACGACCTTTTAAAGTACTTAGATCTAAAGTAAGACCATGTTCTGTCTACAACTTTGTTCCACTCTTTCTTGAATTGGCCAGTTTTTTACTAATCTTTTTGTATTAATATTTTTTTTATTAGAGAGACCGTTTTTTCGCTAATACAGATACCTACAGAGTAGATCAGTAAAAAAACTTTGCAAGTCAAAAAAGTTGAACAAAGTTGAACCTAATAGTTACATGGCCCTAATTTTACAAAAATGTTTTTGGTCGGATCTCTTTTCTTTCTGTAAATTCAATGAATAGAAAAAATTAAGGGGGAATCTTATGCTTTTTTGTTAGCCTACCTTGCTCTGTAGGTAGAACCTAATCTGCAGAATGCATATGCAGTATGAAAACTGCTCATTTGCTGCATATAGGTCAAAAGTAGCAATTTTCTTTCTTTAGTAAATAAAATTCCTCCTATATTTTAGAGTCTAAGATAATTATGACCACATAAACTCAGGATCAATTAGATTGAAAACTTTTAACCTACCCCCTAAATATACGATTTTACTGCCCCTGTTCAGGGCATTCTAAGTAAACTAGTGCAGTTTTTAGAATTGTCCTTATACTTATAAGCCCATTAGTCAGTCAGTCAGTAATAAATGGGCAATTTTTAAAATCGAATATCCAAACCACTTGAAATAACTTTCTCAATTTTTTACAGGGATAATACTTATATAAATTGACATACCCAACTTGGAACCTTTATGACAAACGATAACAAAGTTATAATAAAGAGGAAACACGGTGAAACTTTTTTTGGAATATACACACCATGTGCGTCAGATCAGAACTTGGCCTGTAGCACAACCGTGCGCATAGAACCCATTATAATATTATATTGCAAGCGGTACAAAAATCCCGTTGGTTATTTTAGAGTGTTTTTAAACCTATCCAATTAAGATCTTACAAATTTAAGATTAAATTTTGATCACATAATATTGTGATGTCTAGAGATTGGCGTCTCTCCTAACTCTCAGATTTATAATTTCAATCCAAGCGGAGCTGTTGATATTATAGGAATGCTTCCTTCTTTTCTTCCCAAATGCTCCTGTCGCTCTTTTATAGATATTTTTTCGGCTTCTGCTCCACAAATTTAGCCACTAGGGGTAGAGCAACACGTAGTGCCACACTTATGCACCTCAACTTGAGAGGCTTCAAATTTTCCACTTTGTTCGTTATTTTATCTTTAGAGTTATTAGACTATGGAGCCTCTAAATATTTAATATTTAAGTCCGTGGTAATATGCTCACTTTGACCACATTTAGGACATTCACTAATTAGAATAACCCAAATGGTAAAATCTAGACAATATTATTACCTCTATGTAACTAGGCATGTAACTTATTCAACAGATTGTTCAACGTCAACTCGTGCTACAGGCATGGTATCAATAGAAATTGATTGATCTTAAAATTGTTTTGGATGTCATCTCGTATTTACTTTTAGATATCTCTTAAACATTTTTTTTAAATATGCTTTTATTTTCTATTTCTGTATTTAAACTGTGGCAAAATGACAGAAGAGTTGTGTTCTCTCCGTTTTTGTGCACTGGTTTTACCAGCAAGAACTGCTAATAGTTTTTAGTTAAGAATTTTTATAATTATTAGGTTTATTGGTCCATTACTTTGAAAATAAAAAATTTATATTTATTCGGCATATTTCAAGCTTTTATTTTTAAATAAATGTTGTTTTTTGCTAAATCACCTTTAAAATAGTTTCAGGTATTGTTCTGTGAAAATTTAGTTGCCTATACTATAATCGTTGATTTATAAAAAATCATGCGTTAATAAGGGCTATTAATAAATAATTTTGTATACGTTAATAATATTTAGAAATAACCGACTGCTAAAAAACTTATCATTTAATATTTAAAAGGTTTGTTTTAAAGTGTTTTTTTTTTAATTACTCGAAATTCCTCTTTATTTTTTTACCAGCAAAGACTGGTTATTCAAATTCATATTTATTTGGCATATTTCAAGCTTTTATTTTTAAATAAATGTTGTTTTTTCAAATCACCTTTAAAATAGTTTCGTATTTTTCTGGGAAAATTTAGTTGCCTATACTAAATCGTTGATTATAAAAAATCATGGTTAATTAGGGCTATTAATAAATATTTTGTATACGTTAAAATATTTAGAAATAACCGATGCTAAAAAACTTATCATTTAATATTTAAAAGGTTTGTTTTAAAGTGTTTTTTTTTTCAATTACTCGAAATTCCTCTTTATTTTTTTACCAGCAAAGACTGGTTATTCAAATTCATATTTATTTGGCATATTTCAAGCTTTTATTTTTAAATAAATGTTGTTTTTTGCTAAATCACCTTTAAAATAGTTTCAGATATTTTTCTGGGAAAATTTAGTTGCCTATACTATAATCGTTGATTCATAAAAAATCATGCGTTAATTAGGGCTATTAATAAATCATTTTGTATACGTTAATAATACTTAGAAATAACCGATTGCTAAAAAACTTATCATTTAATATTTAAAAGGTTTGTTTTAAAGTGTTTTTTTTTTCAATTACTCAAAATTCCTCTTTATTTTTTTACCAGCAAAGACTGGTTATTCAAATTCATATTTATTTGGCATATTTCAAGCTTTTATTTTTAAATAAATGTTGTTTTTTGCTAAATCACCTTTAAAATAGTTTCAGATATTGTTCTGGGAAAATTTAGTTGCCTATACTATAATCGTTGATTCATAAAAAATCATGCGTTAATAAGGGCTATTAATAAATCATTTTGTATACGTTAATAATACTTAGAAATAACCGATTGCTAAAAAACTTATCATTTAATATTTAAAAGGTTTGTTTTAAAGTGTTTTTTTTTTCAATTACTCGAAATTCCTCTTTATTTTTTTACCAGCAAAGACTGGTTATTCAAATTCATATTTATTTGGCATATTTCAAGCTTTTATTTTTAAATAAATGTTGTTTTTTGCTAAATCACCTTTAAAATAGTTTCAGATATTTTTCTGGGAAAATTTAGTTGCCTATACTATAATCGTTGATTCATAAAAAATCATGCGTTAATTAGGGCTATTAATAAATCATTTTGTATACGTTAATAATACTTAGAAATAACCGATTGCTAAAAAACTTATCATTTAATATTTAAAAGGTTTGTTTTAAAGTGTTTTTTTTTCAGTTACTCAAAATTCCTCTTTATTTTTTTACCAGCAAAGACTGGTTATTCAAATTCATATTTATTTGGCATATTTCAAGCTTTTATTTTTAAATAAATGTTGTTTTTTGCTAAATCACCTTTAAAATAGTTTCAGATATTTTTCTGGGAAAATTTAGTTGCCTATACTATAATCGTTGATTCATAAAAAATCATGCGTTAATTAGGGCTATTAATAAATCATTTTGTATACGTTAATAATACTTAGAAATAACCGATTGCTAAAAAACTTATCATTTAATATTTAAAAGGTTTGTTTTAAAGTGTTTTTTTTTTCAATTACTCAAAATTCCCCTTTATTTTTTTACCAGCAAAGACTGGTTATTCAAATTCATATTTATTCGGCATATTTCAAGCTTTTTTTTGAAATAAATGTTGTTTTTTGCTAAATTACCTTTAAAATAGTTTCAGATATTGTTCTCAGAAAATTTAGTTGCCTATATTATAATCATTGATTCATAAAAAAGCATGCGTTAATAAGGGCTATTAATAAATCATTTTGTATACGTTAATAATATTTAGAAATAACAGATTGCTAAAAAACTTATCATTTAATATTTAAAAGGTTTGTTTTAAAGTGTTTTTTTTTAATTACTCGAAATTTCTCTTAATTTTTTTACTAGCAAAGACTGGTTATTCAAAAGGTCAACAACTTTTGGAGTTTACTAGCAACTTACCTTTACAACTACCTAATTTTATAAATAAAAATAAGATATTATTACTTTGAAAAAATAAATACATACAGAGATAAGCGGTGAATCAAACAGTAGAATATTGCACAGAATATTTCATTAAAAAAAGTAAAAACTCTTAGGCAAAGAATTTTTTTCATTTTTCCTGTAACTTGTTCTCTATGTAAGTAAATTACCAGATTTTCTGTAAAACAGTCCTTGATTAAATACCAGTTTTCAAGAACACATTACCTTAGTCGTATTTAATTAAATAGTAAACTTAACTAGCTAAGCAGTCAGCGCTAAAGATCTCTATCTCCATGCCTAAATTCCTTTAATTAATTAGCAAATAACTTTGTATATAAAACAGCGCAGAACGTGGAGAATGAAGATTAAGGTAAATAGGAGTTTTAGAAACGACATAAATTTCCTTAAATCTACCTTAACAATTATAGTTAAAATTTATTTCCTAATCCATTAGAAGCACATTCACATAATAAAGAAAAGGAAATATGTCGTAGATCACACTTATCATTATATTTAAATTAAATAAAATGAAATTACCTGAATTTAATGTACCAGAAAATGCCTTGGATAATTTTAAATAGTTTTTTTAGGTATAATTCTAATAATATTTATTGCGTTTGTACAGGGTGTTCCACATTCGATTCTCATCATTGGGATCTCGAAAAATTAAAGGGATACGAGCTGAATTAAATGGAGGCAAAGTTGAGCAATTTGATGCTGATCAAAATGTCACCTTGGCAGTATAAAAATTTTAAATACTTCCGAAGATTTTTGAAGGAAACCGAATATCCGCGATTTTATTTGTATTTTTTATTACCCTATTTAAATAAATATAACAAAATAAATTATACGATCTCATTGCTACTTTTTCTGTTCTACAAGACAGTGTTGTTAGATTTACACAACCACGTTTTGTCTTTGAGCTGCCATCATTAACTTTGTTTTTTAAATACGGCCCTGGATTTTTTATTACGTATTTTAGTATTATGTATCGCACTTATTCAAAAAATTCATATTAATTTTCGAAAGATTAAATGTGGTAAAAAGAGACAGAAATTAAATTTTTGAAGGATCTCACTAAGAAAACATTAAAATGATTTTTCTAAGTGTGTGCGATACATCATTGGTTTTGTGATCTTAAAAGCTCTTAAAGTCTGTAAAAATCAAGGGCCGTATTTAAAAAAACAAGGTTGATGATGGCAGCTCGAAGACAAAACGTCGGTGTGTAAATCTAATAATACTGTCTTGTAGAACAGAAAAAATAGCAAAAAGAATGTAAAATTGATTTTGTTATATCTATTTAAATAAGGACATAAAAAAATAAAAATAAAATCGCATTTTTTCTTTCTTTTTTAAATTTCGAAAGTATTTAAAATGTTTAAACTTTTAATGTGGCATTTTGATCAGAATCAAATTGCTTAACTTTAAATCCACCCGGTATCTCTTTAAGTTCCCGAGATCCCAATGATGAGAATTATTGTACACTTTCCATACACTTTTTTTAATTTAAAATCGAAAATAAAAAGGAAATATTATTTTGTAAATTTAATTTTTCTAATAAATTTTTGAAATATTCACATAAAAACCATCTGTAGCAACTGCACTATGTGGTGTCATTCAATTTTTTAATTCTTCTGTTTTAATTTATATTTATTGCTTACATATTATTAAAAATTTTAATACTCCTTGCTTAAAAATCTACTATGTATGTCCATTTTAATTTTCAGACGAATATATCTAATAAAAGTCCTCCAAGCATTTCGTATCCTTATATATATATATATATATATATATATATATATATATATATATATATACATCCGAAAATACAGAGCAACAGCAGATTTTGGTAAATAATAATTAAGTAAACTGTTTATCCCAAAGTTTATAATAACTAAGATACAGGTGAAACTTTAATTTGGTTCGTTTTTCCTTAACTTAAATGACATACCGGTTCAAATTAAATTTGGGGTTTTAGGCGAGAAATTTAAATTCGTCCATATTTAGATGGCTAATAGAGGGCGCCAGCTGTGGCCCACCCCCACTTTTTTTAATGGCTTAATTTTTGGGCTTATTTATTGACCTGTTTATTAAAAGAGTCACCATATTCCCTCTGCGTTAAAATGAAATTTAGGTCTTTCTAGGGCAACTGTTTCGAGATAAAAGCACTTTAAAGGACCCCGAACTTTTGGAAAATGGTTTTTCCATTGTTTTCAAACTTTGCAAAATAATAGTTCTCAACACGTTGATCAAAAGCTTTTCGGGCACAAAACCCGAAAACCCTCTAAACCCCTAAAATCACCCTCAAAAGTATCTAAATCCCCAGTGACTTTTAAGGCTGATTTTGTTAGGGTTAGAGGGGGTTTTTGGGTTTTGTGCCCAAAAAGACTTTGATCAGCGTGTTGGAAGATACTTTGCAAAGTTTGAAAACAATTGGACAAAACCCATTTTCCACAGAAAAGTTGCTCCTTTAAAGTGCTTTTATCTCGAAAACAGTTGCCCCTAGAGACCTAAATGTATACATTTTTGACGCAGAGGGAATTATGGCAACTCTTTTTTAATAAACAGGTCAATAAACTAAGCCCAAAAAAGTTAAGCCATCAAAAAAAAGTGGGGTAGGCCGCAGCTGGCGCCCTCTATTAGCAACATCAAAAGTATGGACGAATTTAAATTTCTCGCCTCAAAGAACCCCCAAATTTCCAATTTTGTACCGGTAGGTCATTTAGTTAAGAAATTATTACGAAAAAACGAAAACCAAATTAAAAGTTTGACACCCTGTATCTTGGTTATTATCAACTTTGGGATAAGGCAAGTTTACGTTAATTGCATTATTTTGACCCAAGGAATCTGCTGTTGCTCTGTGATCCATTACTTCCGGGACACCCTGTATATATATATTATTTTTTATAGAGTTTTTCTTGGGTATAGGTTGACAAATAAATTTGGAAAGCAATTTCAGCACAACGTTTCGCACATTATATTGTGCTTTTTCAAGTTTTATTCTAAAAATTTTCAAAAATTTTAAAAATTACAATTAAAAGGTTTTAAAACACTACCAGATTACACATTGTTTTTTTAGACATACACAATTAAAATCTCACACTTATATACGTCATATTTAAAAACAGATTAAAAAATTCGTAAAAATAAAACCAAAAATACAGGATAAGTACATACCTTGTAGTTGTTTTGATTATTTCTGATGCAGAACTTAGTTCCGTCTAAAGGAATGTTATTATTATTTTTTTTTATTTACAGATAAAATTTATTCTAATATGTTTTCTTCTGTATATAGGATGTTATTTATTTTTTAATATAAATTATACAGATCAGTCTAATATACATATATACATACATAGACATACATATATACATATACATACACACATACCACACACATACATTTTTTTTCTCCTATTTAGTTTGGGTTTATTAAATTTGTAAATTTATAAATTTAATAATAAAAAAATTAAATTTATAAATAAAAAGTAAAGTGCCAACCAAAAAAAGTCCAATTTAATATACTCAATATCATGCTTAAATTGCCCCAAGAAATACATTGGAATGACTACACAACACCTAGAAATAAATTAACGGTCAAAAATATACTAAAACGCCTCCACCGCATTACACAAACATGAGTCTCAAACCAAGCACGAATTTAACTTTAAAGAAACAAAAATATTGACTACAGACTCAAACTACCAAAAATTAAAAATAAAAGAAATGATTGAGATCAAAAAAGAAAAAAATGCCCTAAATGACAAAAAAGATATAAGCAGCCTTAGTCAAATTTACCATAATTTAATAAACCCAAACTAAATAGGAGAAAAAAAAAATGTATGTGTGTATGTATATGTATGTATGTATGTCTATGTATGTATATATGTATATTAGACTGATCTGTATAATTTAAATTAAAAAATAAATAACATCCTGTATACAGAAGAAAACATATTAGAATAAATTTTATCTGTAAATAAAAAAATAATAATAATAACATTCCTTTAGACGGAACTAAGTTCTGCATCAGAAATAATCAAAACAACTCCAAGGTATGTACTTATCCTGTATTTTTGGTTTTATTTTTACGAATTTTTTAATCTGTTTTTAAATATGACGTATATAAGTGTGAGATTTTAAATGTGTATGTCTAAAAAAACAATGTGTAATCTGGTAGTGTTTTAAAACTTTTTAATTGTAATTTTAAAAATTTTGAAAATTTTTAGAATAAAACTTGAAAAAGCACAATATAATGTGCGAAACGTTGTGCTGAAATTGCTTTCCAAATTTATTTGTCAACCTATACCCAAGAAAAACTCTATAAAAATAATTTATAAAATGGTGAAAGAAAAAGTAAGTATATATAAATATATATTATATATATATATATATATATATATATATATATATATATATATATATATATATATATATATATATATATATATATATATATATATATATATATATATAACACAACGTACAGTTTTATAATACACAAGTTACCCCTTATCAGTGTGTTGGTAATTTTTTTCCTTTATGTGCTGATTCAATTTTTTGGCAATTCGAGAAATTTCAACTGACCAATTTAAAATAAATTTAAAAAATATTAAAATTTTTTAAAATTCAGGAAACCTAAAACTTAGCTGAAAAAACCTACCTTTTTTAAGAAACTTTTATTTTGCGACAATTTTTTTTATATTTTTTTTTGTCCTTGCCGTAATAATATTTCTACTGATAAAAAATCTACCATTTTTTTTACTTTTTAGACGACAACAGGAGAGGGAATCGTAACAAAATAGACACTCTCTTTTTCCCCTCTACTTTAACAGAGTGTTACTTTGTGTAATATGTTTATTTTTTATTACTTATTTTCAATTCTTTAAGAATAAATAAATGACTGATAAAAAAATGGATAGCAAAAATATTGTTTTTTATCGCCGGGCAAAAAAAACGCCCGAAATTCTGGCTTATAGTTTAGAATACCCCCTTATTGTAAATCATGATTGTATTAGATTAAAATTTAACACTTTCTTAGTAAGAGCGGCTGACATTTAGAATAAATAATAGTTGAAGACAGCGAAAACTTGAATAGTTATATAGTATCGGCCCTAATGTAAATTGAGATTGGATTATACCAAAATTTAAGACTTCTTAGTAAATGCGGCTGACATTTATAATTAATAATAACTGTAAAGAGCAAAAACTTAGATAGTTAATAGGGTAATTTAAAGAATCGAAGTAATTCTTTTGTAAATAAGGTTAAACTAAACCCTAATGTTTATCTATTAAAAAAAAATTGAAATACGTTTTTGTTTTTAAAAACAAAATAAAATAGAGGTTGTCCTTTAAACTTGTATTTTTGTCAACAAAACTGCTTAAGAAATTTAAACTAAAACTTTATGGCGACCAAAATTGCTTTCTGTTTGTTAATTAAATTGTTAACAAGCGCCCTAATTGACTTTTTTAAAGTAAAATTAAGTTGTTATGCCGGAAAACAAGTTAAGGAAAGAAGTGTCATTAAAATTTAAAAGTGGAAATAATTCTGAAAATACACACAAAAAAAACGTGTAATTAGGTTTGTTATAATTAAATGTGTACCTGATCATTTATCTTGTAATGATTATAATCTCAATACCAGAACTTTGCGTTAATACGACAAGAAACATGTATTTATTGTATAAAAAGTAATTTAATCGCCTTTTAGAATAATTAAATTCCTTGTAACCATACCCTTTTTACATTATTTGCTTCACTATTTCCATATATATATATATATATATATATATATATATATATATATATATATATATATATATATATATATATATATATATATATATATATATATATATATAAGATTCGAAATTATTGGGGAGTGCAGTCTTATGGGAAAACCGGCCTAGAGGTTAAGAGGTTAAGAAAAACCCTTTATTGTTTCGTCAAGCTTTCGTGTATATTTATACTCTTCCTCAGGACTCACTACAAAAAACAGAAGGACTAGTGTTAGTAGACTAACAACTACCTATTCTATTTCAAAGTTCCTTACCAAAGTAGGTTACAAATTGTAAAACAGACACAAAGATTAACAGGAAAAGCCCATTCAAGAAACAAACAGACGGAACACCATATTATTACAATAAAAAACTAGGAAAGACAACCTTTGGTTGTTTTTTTTTCGTTGGAGAACCACGCGAACACGGTCTTTTGTTTAAAAGTAAGGTTAACCTGTCTTGGGAGACAAGGATAGAAGGATAACTGGTGGAGTTGTTGTAGAACAGAAAGGGATAGATGTTGGTTTGGTGGAAGGTTAGAGTGAGATGGAAACATGGTTGAACAGTTATTTCACCAAGAAAAGAATAATTACAAAACGAGGCAATGGCAGTACGTCTGTTCTTATACATTAGATTTTAGGTACCAGTGAATTACCAGGTACTTTAGAAAAGTTGTTAATGGTTAGTCTTAATATATATATGAATGAAAATGCTATAATCTGAGAAAACTTCAAAAAACCAAAAAGTCTGACAATTTACCCATTTAAAAATATAAAAATAATTCAATTCAGCAAACATCATACAAAAACGAGATTTATTGTTAATTCTTTTTATAAAAGAAAAAACAAAAGGCAGCCAACAACCACTACTCATCAGGTGCTGGACGGTCAATCAACATAATTAATTTATCTCTGTGTAATCTGAGGAGATATTCATATATTGTGCTGAGATTTTCGATATCACTGTTCTTGTTCATGGTATTGTTTTCTAAGTAAATATGAGTCATTTCTAAGAATGTTCTTTTTTTATAAGAAGCAGCTCTATCCAAGATCTCAGCACTACCCCAGATTATCATGTGACCAGTGTTAATATAGTGTTGTGATAAAGCACAAGAGGGAATTGCCCTAGAACAATCACTCCTGTGGGAGGTAATTCGACCTTTCATGTTTCTTGACGTTTGGCCAACATAGCACATGGAACATCCCATACATGAAATTTTATAAATAATATTACAGGACTCCAAAGTTGATAGAGGAGTTTTCGTTTTAGAATACAGTCTATTAACAGTCTTGAGTTGTTTTTAGCTATTTTAATGTTAAAAGTGTTAAAAATGTTAATTAATTTATAGGTTAAGCTGTCAATAAAAGGTAAAGAACAAAAAAAGTTTATGTTTTCTTCCAGAGTGTTTTGAGAAATATGAGGTTCCCTAATATTTAGAGATATATTTGGCTGTGATTGACTGAGCTGAGAATTAAGGGATTGAGGCTGTGAAAGTGGTGTAATAATGTTTTCTGGAATATTGTACTGTGTACTGAAAAAGAAATTTATTTACTAGACTCACTGTGTTTTTGTAGTGAGTCCTGAGGAAGAGTATAAATATACACGAAAGCTTGACGAAACAATAAAGGGTTTTTCTTAACCTCTAGGCCAGTTTTCCCATAAGACTGCACTCCCCAATAATTTCGAATCTTCTTTCTTAACTAGACAGTCGTGATCTATCCTTCTCTTAACTTATATATATATATATATATATATATATATATATATATATATATATATATATATATATATATATATATATATATATATATATATATATATATATACCACATATTGACTTTTTGAGGTAGAGCTTAATAAAAAAACACTTAATAAATACATTTTTCTGTATAAGGTTATTTTACTCTTTTAGTTTAGACCTGCCAAGACAAGTAAGTCGATTAAGTATTCAGTTTTTCATTGCTACATTAAAAGATGTATACTTTAGATTGGAATTAAGAAAACTACATATTCTAAAGCAAAAGGGTAAAAAAAAGCATATTTAATATTTGAAAGTGCCTACTAGTCACTTTCGGTCATATCAGAAGAAATACAAAATTAGTAAATAGGGTAAACGATTAATATTTGCCAAATAACGACATACCAAATCTGATTTTTTAATTTAAAAACCAAAAATGCTACAGGGGAGAATCATTTGGGAAACTACCGGTGTAATAACGGTTTATAATTTTAACCACTAAATTTTCTACCCATAATTTTAGGTCGAATTATAAACAATATTAAGAATTAAACTTTACACAAAAATAATTGGGGGAAGGGGGTTAATGGTACTGGGTAAACTAATTATATTAGGGGGTAGTGTTAAATCTAAATAATAAGGTTAGTGCAATTAGGAAATTTACATGAGCGATATACCGGCGTGCACATAACCGGCGTGGCCCTGCGGTGTGGGCGGAGATCTTGAAGACTTTGGGGTGCCCCTCGGAAGGGTCTGGTGCTGTTCAAGGAGCAGCTGGTCGATGTCGATAGCCCCCAGGGTGCGATCTGAAATAAATTAATATATAAGCATAAGAAAACTATAAGTCGGCTATTAAGCTAGCAGTAGTTAAAAAAAATATACATTGTGATTCAGCCATTCTTTGCTATCGCTTTATGGGCCAATTGCTTGGCCAGAAATAAGAGAAAATTGTTATATAAACATAGCTCTAATACGGTCCCATTTTTAACGATATAGGTTTTTGAGATATTCTCTGCGTGATACGAAAAAAATAACATCCAAAATAAAAGATTTTTCGTACTTTCACGTACCAGTTAAAATGATAAATCTTAAAAGCCGTAAAGTGCATCAATCCATTAAGGGGAAGATACCTGTAAACGTTTAAATTTTGTGTAATTTTCATTTTTTTTTTAATGTAAGAGTTACTGAATATTTTTAAAAATTGGCATCTGGTTTATTCAGACATTAATAAATATTATTTATCATTAATATTTTTTAATTATTTAAAATGGCGAATATACACTTAATTCTTCCAGAAAAGTCGCATCGAGACTTCTTAATCGGCGAGCATTGTAGCATCGGATCTTGTGATTTGAAAACAAAAACCAAAATTGTGTGTGTTTATTAATGTCATAATTTTTACATAAACCTAAAAGATAAACAAAAATTCCGTCATAAACTACTTGGAAAAAATAAAATACATTTTGGGAGCAATTTTTCTATTGTTTTTGCTTCGATAAAATTGTTTTTTTTATTTTCGGAAATTTGTAGGTTTATATAGAAAATGATATTATTAAAAAGATGTGTGCAAAATTTTAGAGGGATTGGGCAATAACTTTTTGAGTTATCGTGTACGCCAATTGAAAAATATGGTTTTGAGAAGGACTTGTTTATATTTATACAGGGTGTTACAAATTCGAGTGGCATAGGGATCTCGTAAACCGTAAGAGATACAAGGTCGGTTAAATTTTAGGCAAAGTTGCGCATTTAGGTGCCTAACAACATGCCTATTAGAAAGTTGTAAAATTCCGGGTACTCCCGGAGATATTCGGAAAAAACCGAAATTTTCCGATTTTGTTTTTTTTTTTTTTAAGTTATTTAAAAATATATGGAAAAACAAAAGATACTTTTACATGGCTACTTTTTAAGCTCTACAAAATAGCGTTGACAGATTTTTCGTACGACGTTTCGTTTTCGTTAAACCATCATCAACTTTATTTTTTTAGATACGGCATTAAATTGTTTATTGCCTTATTTTAAAGCAGTTATAATCCCAATTACAATGATGTATAACACTTAATATCTTTCTGTTAAATAAACATATTTTCCGTAAGGGACATTGAGTAAGACAAGGAACGCACACCCCATTTCTTATGGGCGTTCCATGTCGGGTTAATAAATTTTTTGTTAAACATTTTTTAAGGGATAATAAGGGGCTTAAAAAAATTAAAAAAAAACCCAGGTCCGTACTAAAAAAAAATAAAGTTAATGATAGTTCAACAAAATCGAAACGTCGTACGGAAAATCTCTCAACGCTGTTTTGTAGAACTTAAAAAGTGGCCATAAAAAGTTTCTTTTGTTTTATATCCCTTTAAATAACGTCAGAAAAAAATAAAAACGAAATCAAATTTTTGTTTTTTCCGGATATCTAAAGTACTGGAATTTTGAAAAATGTTCTAAATGGACGTGGTTAGTTACGAAAGTACACAACTTTGCTATAATTTAACCAACATTGTATCTCTTACGGTTTACGAGATCCCCATGCATTGTAACACCCTGTATTTTTTATTATTTATTAAAATTTAAAAAAAAAAAAAATTTTTTAAAATTTATTTAAATAAATAATAATTAATTTAAAAATATTTTGGAAGTTGTAGCTTTCCCAGTTTTAAAACCAAAACCAACCCCCGGAAAATTGTAATTTTTAAATGGAACACCCTGTTTTTTTGCATATTTGGATTCTACACAAATTTAAGTAAGTTTTATTAACATCTTTCTATACCTATTTTTTTTAAACCGTTTTAAGAAAATAATTAATCCTATTTTTTTTAAAGAAAAAAACCATGTTAAAAGGTTTAATATTTGGCCAACCGAGTTGGATACCAAAATTTTTTTTATGGGTTGCAATGCATGAAATTTAAAAGATCTAATGTTATTATGGAATATATCCTACAGGATGGCCCAAAAAATTTGCATTTTTACCGATATTAAATAATGATTAAATCTCAATTTTTTTAAATAAACATCTTATTTTACCAAAATAACATATTTTAACAAAATGTCCATACATGTTTCTATACCCATCTGTCCCCGTTTTTAAATACAAACGAATATTAATTTTTTCCCTGTTTTTAAATACTATCCCCCTAAACCACCGGCTTTTTACAATTTACCTAGGTAGGCCATGAAAGTTTGTATTTCAAATTGCTCTGACAACTATTTGACATATAAGGTAAAAAATATTTATTTTGTTTGATTAAAAAGGAAAAAATGTTTAAAAATTAAAATTTGTTAATTTGAAAAAAAGGTGGCAGATGGGTATATAAAGATGTATGGACATTTTGTAGGTAAATTATTGGTCTATTCAAAAAAGGGATAAAATACCGTATGTTGTATTAAAAAAAATGAGTTTTAATCGGGTTTTTTAATATCGGTAAAAAAAAATTTTTTTTTGGCACCCCTAGGGTATATTGCTATAAAGCATGTAGATCTTTTAAATACAATGATTGTCTAACCCCCCAAAAAAATTTTTTGTATCCAGCTCGGTTAGGCACGTAAAAAAATTTAAAACCCTTTTAAAATAGGGTTTCCTTAAAAAAAAAAAATTATTAATTATTTTCCCAAAAACGGTAAATATATATAGGGGGAAAAGTTAATAAAACTTACTTAAAAAATTTTTTGTAGAATCCGGAAAAAGTAATAAAAAAAAGGGGGGGTTTCCCTTTAAAAACAATTTTTTCCGTTGGTTTCGGTTAGATCTGACAACGCTGCACTTCCAAAAAAATTTTTTTAAAAGGGTTTTTTTCCTCTTTTTTACCGTGTCCCCCAAAATTTAAAAATTCTTTTTTTTTGGGTTCCCCAGAACTTTTAATAGGACACTCAACGTAAAAAACCCTGTATATATTTTTTATATATATATATATATATATATATATATATATATATATATATATATATATATATATATATATATATATATATTATATAAAATTATATATATAATTTCCTAAATTATTTAATATAAAATACCAGAAAATAAGTATAAAGTACCAAATTATTAATAATAAAATAATACGAAAAAAGTATGACGAAATTATAATAAAAAATAAATAAAATTTCCCAAAGTTAAGCTACTGGTTCATAATAGTAATAAAAATTTATCATCAGAAGGCGTATTTTTTTATTTCACACCATGTATCTTAAAAATGGGGCCAAAATCGAGCTATGATTATATAACATGTTTGTTTTATTTTTGGCCAAAAAATCTTTCATTAATGCCATTTGTTATTATTTTATTAAACAAGTTATCATTAAATAAAAAAAATATATATTGCCAGTTATTATTATTTTATTAAACAAGTAATTAATAAATAACTGTTTAAAAAAAAATTCACGATAATGTCTAAGTTAATGGGTTAAATTTAAATAACTTATAGTCAAGATAGATTAAAAATAGCTTAAGCTTTTTCGGAACGAAATATAATGAAGCTAAAAGTCAAAGTTTTTCTTAGTCAATTAATTATTCTCTGATGAAATATAAGTTAAGTTAGCAGTTACGTCACTTATTTTATACAGTTATATTTTTTATAAAGTTCTCTAATTTTTCTTCATCTATTATTAATATTAATTTTAAGTTAATTATTTGCATATGCCAGCCTATATACTTTAGGTTGTAATATTTTTAATACATTTATAATTTAAAGACAAAATTTATAGTTTTTGCTTAATGTTGGTTTGTATGAAGAAACATTTTTTTTCTTAGTATTAAACGTAGTAGTCAGGGTTCAAAAATAAACATAAAAGTCTATACAAATATGGGTCCGCAAGGCCTTCGTTTCCGAGATACAGGGTGTTCACCACAGAGCTGACATGAGCTTAGAAGTAAATGGTGGAATTTTTAAAAATTATAAAACTTAGCTCATGTTTTGCCGAACATAATTTAAAAACAATAATTTTATTAAAAGTTAAAATACATATTGTTTAATGATACATTTTGTTTTATTATTTTTTTTAAATTTTTCTATTATAAAATCAGATGCGTTCCTAATTTTTTAAATCCAAATATCTCGAAAACGGTTGCTCATATCAACTTTTAAAAAAGTATTTCTTTTTGACGTAAAAATGACGAAACAATTATTTAATTTACTTAAAAACGAAATACAGGGCAATATCAAAAGTAGTAAAAAGACGTGTAGGTGGCTTCCCCTACAAGTAAGAGCCGTAATAATATTAAATTCGAATCCGTCATGCGAAAAACCCCGGATACCAATTTTTACTTTAATATTTACATTACCATAGGTTTTATTTAAAAAATAGAAAAATTAAATAAAAATTTTAACACCCTGTATTTCGAAAACGAAGGCCTTGCGGACTCATATTTGTACGGGCTTTTATGTTTATTTTTGGACCCTGACTACGTTCCTGAAGTATTGACATTTCCTCATTAATTGCTCAAAGCTACGCCACTGGCCACAAAAGTTTATTAACAGAAGGTGTATTTTAGTCATTATTCTAACTGTGCCAAGTTTGATTTAAATTAAAAACCTGACTAAAAACTAAAGGAAATCCCAACTCTAATTTTTATTTCACATCATGTATCTTAAAAATAAAGCCGTTTGGACCAATATGTATATAACATTTTTGTCTTATCTCCCATTAAGCGATGGCGTATGTTTTGAATCACCCTATATACAAAAAAATATTTAAATTACATGGCACATTTTTAGACTATTTAGGAAAAAACAATATTTTAGAAATGTTTTTTATGCCCTCCACTGACGTCAGTTTGTCGTAAAATAGTGTACGCATATTTTCTGGACACTCTGTAGGTACAAAAAAATATATTTCTTATGAAAAAATTAAAGATTCTTTTTAAATACAGTCTTTTTTATTTTTAATTTTTAAATCCCCATAACCTCAATTAATAGTTTCTAAGATGTAAAGAGTCAGGAATCCATATTCTTCTTTATCTTTAGTCAGCCATCTTTGATTAGAAACACTTTAAATGCAAATTTCTAATTTTCTTTGTCCTTGCTCTTTCGTCTAATTTAAAATTAAATTTAAACATCTTTGTTAAACTGAAAGATAATACTACTATCTTTAATATAACTAAAATAAACATATTTTTTCTGTCTGTCCCACTTTTTGCCATATTATCCTAAATTTGACTGGAGAATGCTTCTAGTACGATACAAAAAATTAAACAGAAACAAAGAAGGTTCTTTGTTTGCTAAAACAATCAATTATTTTTTCTGCATATCTTGTTAGCCGCCAATTATAAACACCATTAACTCTTACACAACGTAAATACCTGTCAAACGGAAACGTGTGCATTTACATAACTCCAAAATACTAATTAAATTTTAATTACTATGTCATATCTGTCCGAACCAATTAGCTCTTTCAGTTGAGCTACGTAACAGTCTCGTTGCTGAGATTTTTGCAAATTAAATTCATTCGAACAGAAAATTTAATGGTATGTTATTCTTTTATATAACTATGTTTTTAAATATGCTTTGTTTTTTGTAGACTGCAAGTTTATGCATGGAAACGTTTTACTGATTGTCCCACTCATAATAAATACATGTATATTACATGGCTAAAACACTAACACAAGAAGAAAAATAGAATAATAGAAATAAAAAATATCCCTTATGCATTGCACATTGGGGTTTTGTAATTTTAAAAAATATGGTTTAGGGATGACAAATACTCAACAAGTATTAAATTTTAGTTAGTGTAAAGTAAGTTGGAGTCTCCTGAGAAAAACTAATAAATTACTTGACAAAAAGTTAATGGTACTGTTTTGTGTGCGTCGAACTTCATCCCATCCAGATGACATTACCCAGAGGTTTATGGAATTAGTTCAAATGTAGCAGTTACTAATGTAATGTCAATGGTGATACTACCGTGTTGTCTAAAAGATTATTTGCATGTTTCGGTTTTAAGACATTGTTGATTGATAAAGACAAAGAATATTCTTAATGTCTGTGTTTGTGTTATTTTGCTTGTTTATTTGTATTTTAGAAATACATAAAAAAAATTTAAAGAAGAAAATTAAAAACTTAAAAAATTGTCGGCTGGTAACGTGGGGGGTCAAAAAAGGGCTGTCCTGGCATGCCGCATTTTAACCCTTCTGGTCATCTGAAATAAAAAAATTAAACGGATTCTTGATCAGTAAAGATGTCGCCATCTTCTTATTTTTTAGTAAAAATCAAAATTTTGACTTTATTCTGCTTGGTGATATAAAGAAATGTATAGAGAAGCTTCTAACAAAATTTCAAATAAATCGGTTTAGTAGAACTTGAGATATCATGCACGCCAGCTTGAAAAAAATAGTTTAGAGAAAAACGCTTATTGTTTGATTTATTCTGATAGTATCAGCTTAGTCGCCGCGTCATTAGGATCGCTGCAACTCGATTAATAATTTAATTAAAAAAAATTCCAAGGATCTATTTTTGAATATCTAAACTTTAAAAATATAATTTAAAAAAATATTTTGTAGAATTTTTTGACCAGAATACCCCCTTAAGCCTTGTTTTACTGACCAAATTCACTTTTGTTTAATAAGTTTTGTTAAAAATGGTCATACTTTGTAGATATCTTAATACAGGAAATGTTTTAAAAGTTTAACGGTAAATAAACTATAAAAAAAATATGTTTGATGTTAAAAATTTGATTAAAATTTTCTCCAGATCATTCTGAATAAGTAACTGTCATTAAAAATTAATAATTTTATTATTCTAATTAATAACAAAAATATTTAAACGATCAGCTATACACATAGTAACATGGGAGATTAAGAAATGGTAAGCGTCCTGCCAGGTATATAACACATAGGTAGAGAAACTTCTTTTTTTTAAGTAGAGTTTAAATTTTCTTCTAGTTAAAGTTTTAAATGGATCGGAATGTGTACAGCCATTGGACCACAAATTAAATAAAATATCCGTGCCACCATGTTATCCCCCATTGCTTCGAGGCACATGCGTATTAGTTTGTTTCATTTAATAAATGAAACATTTTAAATCAATTTTTAGATGAATCGGTGTTGGTATACTTACTTGTACCAAAAAAATATTGTTATTAGCGAAATTTTTGACCAAAATCACTTTTTTTCTTATATCTCCTTAACTTACTTATTTTATTAAAATATCATTTCATTTTAAACATATAATATAATTTGAAGCCGTTCTTCTGATGAAAACCTCATTATAAAACTACTCTAGAAAGTAATAAACTTTTTTTAATTCTTGACTTTGACAAATAAGCACCTGTGACCTGTGGCAGCCAGGTTTTTCCAGGTGAAACTATCCTTATAGTATCATGCAGTTTTTAGACAATTGCAGCAGAACCGCAGGAAATAAACCCAGCAACCCCTATATCACCGAATTCCTCGTAAAAATCTCTATCTATTGATATTAAAATATACGTCTTTCGTGCTGTAACTCTTTTTTTTTTGTTTCAAATGTTTTTCTGATTAGATTATTAAATTTTACGGAAAAAATATATTTCGTTTTTTTAAAAAGTAGAGGGAAGTTTAAAAATAAAGCCCTAATTACTTTAAAATAAATTACCCTGTACCAATATTTTGTGGACAGAGGCCCGTTTGTAGCTTGTCATTTAATAATGTGTTATCTCCGCTAAACATAATAATAAAATTGTCAACGTAATACCGTAAATTATCTCGATTATTCGCTCATTTCTCCTAATAAATATCTGTCACGCAGCCAAGTTATCTGCCATAAAACACCCGGTTGAAATAATAATGTATTCGACTTCCGACGTCGAGTGGATTTTGGCAAACGACACGAGAATTGCATTGCATTACCGCACTGTCTGAGACTGGAAATAATAGATGTTTTTGGCAGGGGCAACACCGACACCGGAAAGAATAAAATAAACAATGCGGTAAATAAATACCAATATAATTTTAAAAGTTAAAGTAAAAACTAGGTGCTGCTTTAGATATAATTCGTCGATTTATTACTTTGTTAAATTTATAGAAAGGTATTTAAAAAGTCCAAAATATTTAAGGTAGTTTACTCGTAAAACGACTTTTTTAGGAATAAAATAAAATTAAAATATAGTGTTACTAAAGTGTCTTTTATCTAATAAAAAAAATATTTTTATATATTTTGTGAAACGAGATATTAACAATCAAATTGTGCATAATTAACATTGTCGATATCTGTCATGTATGAAAGCCATGCATTCATTTCGGAATATCTGGAAAACGATTTTTACGATATCTTTTAAAAACTAATGCAATATAAATCATAGTATTAGAAAATTTAAAAAATAAATTTTTTGATTGTTTTGTTAAAAAGATATTGTTTTTTGAAAGTTAACATTGGTTTGTTTGCCATTAAGGAATAGTGTTCAGGGTGTCCCTTATTATTGGGATCTCGGAAACTTAAAGAGATACAAGGTCAATTAAAAAGGGCAAAGTTCAACAATTTGATGCTGAGTAAAATGCCACCTTAAAAGTTTAAGAATTTAAAATACTTTCAAGACTTTTGGAAAAAACCGAATATTCCCTATTTCATTTTAATTTTTTTAATACTCTATTTAAATAAATATAACAAAATAATTTTGACATTCTTATTGCGAATTTTTGTCTGCAAGACATTGTTATTAGATTTACACACCGATGTTACGTCATTAAGCTGCTTTCATCAACTTTCGTTTTTTTTAAATACGGTCCTTGATTTTCTATTATGGATTTTAAGAACTCTTGGGATCCCAAAACCAATGAGAGATTGTTTTAATGTTTTTCTACCAAAAATATATTATTCATCTCTCTGTCACACATGATTTCTTATGGAAATTACCATTATTATGAATTTGTCGAATAAGTGCAATACATCATTAGTTTTGGGATCTTAAAAGCTCTTAAAATCCATAATAAAAATTCAGGAAATTATTTAAAACAACAAGGTTAATGATGACAGCTCAAAGACGAAACGTCGATGTGTAAATCTAATAACACTATCTTATAAAACAAAAAAAATAGCAATGAAAATTTAAATTTTATTTTTTTACACCTATTTACATTGTCATAAAAAAATAAAAATAAAATGGCGAATTTTCGGTTTTTTATGAAAGTCTTTAAAAGTATTCGAATTTTTTTAACTTTTAAGGTGGCATTTTAATCAGCATTAAATTGCCTCTATTTAACCGACCTCGTATCTCTTCAAGTTCCGAGAGCCCAATAGTGAGGCTCGAATTGGGGACACCCTGTACACTATTTTATTCTTTTTTTATGTAACCGCTCCTATGGAAGGTGTATTTTTGGACTAGATAGGTCCAAACAGTGTAAAATAGTATACAATATTACTAAATAACGAACAGACATCATGTCTTGTATAGAGTCTCCTACAAAAATAATAGTTTCAAGCATTGACAACGTTTAACTTTGGGTAAAGCATATTTAGTCTTATTTGAAACAGCCCTTAATTTGTGGTTCATTCAAAATATTGCATCACGAATTTAACTAAAATAGAAAATATATCTTTACTGGTACTAGTCAAGGAAATCTCGGCCCGCGCTACGAATTATATTTGTGGTAAAGGTTTATTTTTTTTTGTTATTTATACCAGACTTACGGCCAAGTCATGATCGCGTTGTTACATTTAGCAATGGACTAGCAATTGTTAAAAGTTAACGACGGCTTAGAATGTTTAACAAAATGACAGATTTTGACAGATTGCCTACTAAAATCATTGAATAACACTGACAATGACGTTTTGTTAAACATTCTAAACCGTTGTTAACTTTTAACAATTGCTAAGTCCATTGCTAAATGTAACAATGCCATCATCACTCGGCCGTTATTGTCATATTAACAAAAATTATGTTTTTGTTTAATAAATTAGAGCAGCCCCACATATTTAAAGTTTTTATTTAATTTTAATATCAACATCATGCCCTAAAAACAAGGTATATATGGTTGAGATTTTAAAACGTCAAATTAAGTAATATCAGCCAAGACACTGGATTAAACCTCGAAAAAAGCCCGCCAAGTTTTATATTGCCTCTTCTAATTTGTCCAGCAAATTAAAAAGCTTTCAAACGCTGTTATAAAAAAATCTTTTAAAAGCACAAAAAATACCATTTATAATTAATTAAAGCTTTGATACACAAAAAGGTTCTTTAAAAAGTACGACGTAAAGGTTTAGCTTTTTATTTGTCTTTATTTACAATATATCATACGCTTTATGCAAAGCATTTTAAATTAAAAAAAAGTTTTTCCTTTGTTGATTGGTCCTATTGTTTTTCGGCTTAAACAACAGTATTTCATATAAAAAGTCTCCGTTTTTAATTTTACACCTATAATGCTTATTTTAAAACCATTCAGAAACACAGCATGAATCAAAACTTAACCTTTATTATGCATGTAAAAGCATAATAATATTTTTAAAAAATAAGGTTCTAGACATTGTTATGTACCAATTTTTATTTGAGGTTTTAAATTACCTTAAATAATTACGGTAATCTGTAAGCTAGCTCAAAAAGTTTTTTAAGCTTTTAATTTAAATAACTTATTAAAATATTGTTAAGGTTCAGCAATTCAGAATTTGTAACAGATTATTTTATTTTTTAACCTGTATTTTTTTTAATAGCTAGAGGAAGATTTGAACTAGAAAACAATTTATATTCCAGTTTTACAAACAATCATTTACGTTATTTTGTTGTGTTTTGGTAATTTAAGAAGGTATGATATACCTATGTTTTTAAATAAATAATGTAATAATTTAAATCTTGGTATAAATAGGTCGATATCAACGCAAAGCAAATCCATATTAAAAAAAAACTGCTGGTTTTTTTACAAAGTTTTGCCAACTTATATTTTGTATATATTTTTATTTGAATGCCGCCACCTTTTTGGGGGTTGTTGTTAGGTCTTTCTTTTTTATTATAGCTAGATAAAGATTTTAAATAGAAAACAAGATATATTTCAATTTTACAAACTATAATTTACGTTATTTTGTTGTGTATTGGCAACTTAAGAAGGTATGATATACCTATTTTTGAAATAAATATTGTAATAATTTAAATCTTGGTATAACTAGATCGCTATCAACGCAGAGCAAATCCTTTTTTTTAAACGGCTGTTTTTTTACAAGGTTTTGCGAACTTATATTTTGCATATATTTTTATTTGAATGCCGCCACCTTTTTGGGGGTTGTTGTTAGGTCTTGCTCTACGTGTTTAAAAAACCTTTGATTTTTTTCAGCCGAAAGTATTTTGGGCCAAAAGAAGCATGTATTTAAAATAAAAACAATTTTCTAATTACCGCCTTCTTTAGCATAAATCAATTTTATTTTAATGAAGTATGTTTGATATGACCTATATTGTTGTGATGGAGTCATGTATTTAAAAGACGTTGGGTATACGCCAAAATGGGACCGCTTTGAGGGTAAATAGTTTCTGTGCACACACAGATCTATACCATGGGACCACAACCAAAGCGATCTCATCTTTGCGAGTACCCAATGAAGACGTTTTAATCAATTTTTTTATGTTAAAAGATTCATAAAGTTAAAAAGAATATAACAACTTAAGCTTAACGTTTTAAATTTTATGAAGCAATATAATTTTTATACGTAGTAATATCTTATTAATAATATTTACATTATCGATTGTATGAACAAAACTGACAGTGATTAAACGGTTAGCTAAAACGCAGCAACTTTTTATCTTTTTAAGCAAACTTTCGTTCGTAAAAAAACTGTAAACTTATTAAAGTATCGTTTACATGATGGGCATTTTTTGCTGTTGAAACTTTATATTAAGGCGCTAATAAAAAATATATAATTAAAAGATTTGGAATAAAATTAAAATTATTTTTACTACTTTTAAACTCTTGACCCTGCTGTTAATGGTTTTTGGCAAACAGGATAAAATCTTGTAAACCTTTTTACCTATCTGTGACTATAAACCATAACAAATAATTAAAAAACATATACATTTTTAACACACCGTGTGTCCCTAGCAGGTATCCACCTCTATGACTTTTTTATTTTACTAAGATATTTAACTAAGATATAAAATTTGCCTCATAGATACATTACATTAATAGCACTGTTAAATGTATTTAGTTGTTTTCTATCACTGGCCGGTTCAGCAGAAAAGAACCTTTTAATCTAGAGTGTCATGAATGCGATAAATGAGTAAATTTTGGACCACGTAGTCATGGAGGAATAGATATAACGTCTTTTGTTTTTAATACCATAAAATCGATATTTTAGTTAAAAGAGTTTCAAAAAAATACACAATAATAAATTGTTTATTTTTCCATAACAGCATCAAGCACCCGTAGCCGTAGCTTTGACACAAAACTAAAATTGTTTAAAAAAACAATAATTTTATTGGTTGGTTGTGGTTAGTTGCCATGGTACATCTGTCAGATTTTCACAATTACTGGAAACTCATAAACGAAAATTATGGCAAAAGTTGCGTAATTTAATGGTAATTAATTATTTTAGAAATTTTTCAGATTTTAATAGTAAGTGCCCAAAAGAATCAAAAATTTTTAATCGATCTTTAACGCTTATTCGTAAGACATTTCAAAGTAGCATAGGATGGTGATGAATTACTTTAAAATTTGAGATTCTATCTATCTGTTTTTATGTCCTAAGAAAATCTGTTTATAACACAGTAAATTTACCAAAGCAGTTTTTTTGCATATTCGGCAAGTAGCTAAAGAAATATTTTGTAATAAATGAATCCGCTATAATAATAAAAAATATATCTGCAGTTATTGGTAAGATTCTAAGTAAAATAGAAAGATAAGTACTTTTTAATGTGTATTATATTTTTGTTTTAATGATTTTTTTATTATTACCTTTTATTTGTTTTTTTGGTCCTTAAAAAATTAAGGTTACGTTTAATTTATTGGTACTTAAAGAGGATAAAATATTGAATAATTAAAATTAATGAAAGTACCAAATAAAGAAAAATAATCTATATTCCTTTTAATCATACCTTTTTAATTTAACTATAAAACATTTTTCTTTCAGGAACAAATCTTTTATTTCGTGAAATAAGAAACATAAAATCTTTTTCCATTATAAAATTCAACAAAGCTTTTAAGCAGTCAATTGCGAGTTTTCAGCCTTTATAGTAAGTAAAAAGTTTTTATTGCACATTGTAAATACTTTTGTTGTTTGATATTTTAGTAATATTTAAGGCCGTTTAAATAATTTTTATTCTTTATTCTATCTTTTAGGACTAGTGTAATAAATATGCCCCCTCCTTTCCCTTTATTAATATAGTGCAGTATTTCCAATATATATGTTTTACTTTATTATACAGATAACTAGTTTAAATTAGTAATCTAAAGTGAAGAGGTTTTACACAAAAAATTTTTAAAATATACTTTGTTCTTGAAACCAGAAATTGTTAATGCATATTTAAGGTTTAATGAAAGTCCAATTTCCCCGTTAAAGTTTAATCTGTTTCAACGTGGTATCGCTGAAAATATATGTAGAAAAACTTTTCTAATTTTAACAAAATTGACAGTTCACCATATAACCTCTGTTTTTTAATTTAACTTTATCGTTATTTGTGTGCTTAGTCCATAAACCCAAAATCCTATTATACTTAAAAAGATAAAATTGTAAATTTTACATTAGGAAAGCCCTGCTTTAAAAAAAACTGGTTTTTGTTGTGGATATGTATTATTTTTTGTGTATGTATTTTTTAATCATTAAAAGAAATTATTTTTTAAATAAAAGGCTGGTTTATATTATTGTAAACAGGTGTCATTGTAAATATCAGGTGCTATGTAATGTTTATTGCTTTTGAATCTAATTGTGCGATACTATTAGCGTATTTGCCAGTAAGTCTTGTATATCTTAGTCTATATACAGTCCAAATCGCTAACTTAAAGTAAATTAAATAAATTATATTAAACGTATATTTAAAAAAATTTTTTTATATAAAAAACATAATATACATTAAATCTCAAATTTGAGATTAAACGTTATCGATGATTTTTTTAAATAAAACTTAAGTTTTATTAAAGCGCATTCTAGCTTATACATAACTGCCCAATTTTAGATTTCTCTTTCGTGTTGTTTGCGAGATAACAAAATTTGTCTTAAAAATTAAACCGATCAAACCGCGATCCTCGCGAATTGATCCCTCATCCAGTATATTGCAAACAAAAAAGTTGTTGACAGCTGTCTTTCTTTTACAATCGTTTAGGAAGCCGATATCAAAAAATTTCATAGGACTTTTTTGGTCCTAATAACACTTCACGCTATCAAGTGTGAGTATTAAATAAACAGGGTATGTCATAAAGAAGTTTTGATTTTTTTTTGAGACTTCGATTTCCGGGGGTTAAAAACCCCAGCCACAAATTTTTAACATATAATGAAGAAACAACATTATACCATATAAAAAAGGCTATATTTTTAAGTAAAATTTTTATATTTATTATTTCACAAACCACACGAAAGGGAAACCTAAAATTAGGTAGTTATGTATAACTTCATATGCCCTGAAAAAAATTGGGCTCCTGTTTAAAAAAATCATTAATAACGTCATATTTAAGATTTAAACAAGCTATATAAATAATTTTTTAAAAAAAGCTTAACTAAAAGTTTTAATCCACTGGTCTGATCATTTTTTCATACGATAACTTGTATTTGATTTATTAAATTTATTCCAAGTTAGTCACACTGAATATGTTTTTAACTACACCTTACAACCTCTTGTCGAGTAACTAACTAAATAAGTGCTATTAGCTTTTTTTACTTAAGGTTATGTTAAAACACGATAAGAAAGTTTTGCAGTTAAAGATATCTGGACAAAATAACTACCCATTTACCCTGATAATAAAAGCAGATTAAGCTTCAATTAAAAAACCAATTAAAAAGTTCTTTTTCAAATCTTGTTCTTCCTTTATTATGTGATCTGAAAGCTTGTTTTCTCTTTTATAAGTCAAACAAATGTAGTAAAAATAAAAATGGATAAACTTTTATTTAATCAAAAACCTTAACACCCATAAGCTTTTAAAAAAGACCAGCTTTAAAAACAATTACTAAAATTTAGGGAAGGAAAACAAGAAATGGCAAAAATTTAATAAACAACACAACTCTTTTTACTAATAAGCAAATAAGGTTCGTAGACATGTCGATTTAAAAAAAATGTATTGTTTCATCTAGGTTGGACAAAAAACCCTCAATAATATTTAAAGAATAGATGTATTATGTGGTAAATTGACCAGTTTTTAACCCTTTTAACTTTAGTTCTTTACTGCTTCTAAATAAGGTAAAACAATTGTAAAATAATACTCTATTTAACTTTAAAACATTAAAAAGCAATTTTATTTTATAATATGTTATATAAATCTTATACAGACAGGGGCACCCTACTAGGTATATAGCAATGGACCGGACGAATTTGCAATCGTCCGCTATTTGTGTATGCATTCTTTTTTGTTCCGTAAGAAACAACAAAGTAACACAATTTTCAGTTTGTTGGGAATCATAAATGTATTAAAAATTATTTTGCCTCTCAAATTTAAGGTAAGAACACGTGTTTTTTAAAAATCCTTAACATTTTAAACCTAAAATGGATATTTAATTGAGGAAAAAGTTAAAATTGTTCAGTGGTATTATGGGGGTAATTCTTTACAGCGGATAAAAAATATATTTGCTGAGAATTATCCTAATAGGCCACACCCTGCAATTACTACTATTTCATGAATTATAAATAATTTCCAAAAATACGGGTGCGTTTCTCCCAGAAACCATAAAATGCAAAACGTCCAAGAAGTTAATGAGGAACGGGAAGCGAAAGAAATTAATTTGTTGACATTAATTAATGAAAATCCAACTTTGTCAACACGTGCGCTTGCGGATGAGGTTGATTTAAGTACAAGAATGGTGAGGAGAATATTAAAAAAAATAAGTATCGTTCATACGAAGTTCAAAAAACCCAAGAAATTTATTCTAAGGACAATATCAGGAGAATGGAGTTTTGTGAAAACATGATGAATAAGGCAAATGAAAATGAAGATTTTATTCGAAACATTGTCTTTACTAATGAGTCCACATTTCCACTCCACGGTAGGCATAATCCCAGTCACACCCGTTAGTGGTCTCAGGAAAATTTACATAGGTATTTTGAACTTAGAACTCAGCGTCCTCAAAAGGTTAATGTCTGGAGCGGTATTTATGGGAAACATGTTATTGGGCCATAGTTCATTGATGGTAACTTAACTGGTCAAAAATATTTGGATCTTTTGCAACAGCAAATAGTTCCAGAAATTAGACGATTGGCAGGTCCTCGATTTAATGAAGTGTGGTTTCAACAAGATGGCTGTCCAGCACATAATACATGTTTGGTTTTGGATTATTTAAATAATACTTTTCCAAACCGTCTTATTGGTGGATTGAGAGCTACAATACCGTGGCCCGCTCGCTCTCCTGATCTGGCTCCTAACGATTATTTTCTTTGGGGTTATGTAAAATCCAAAATTTATGGTTTTTGGAATGATCGCGCTATGAATCTTGATGAATTGCGTGTAAAAATTCGCAATGTTTTTCAAACAATTACACCTGTGATGTTTAACAATGTTCGAAGAAGTTTCTATGATCGCTTAGGATATTGTTTAGCGGAAGGCGGTGGATTGTTTGAATACTTGCTTCATTAATTAATTTGTTTAGAGTTTTTTTTGTTTTTACTTATTTTTTTTATGTAGAATTATTTTTTTAGTTTTTAGTTGGGATTTTTTAGAATAAGCGATAGCGAATTTTATCTCCTACATGCGTAAATAATTCTGAAAAACATGAAATACGGCAGTACATCCCAACCTGTCCGTGGTTACAAAGTTACTGAGGATTGAACGAAAGCGCGCCGGATGGTCGCGCGAACCTCGGCTGCAGTGCTTAGAGGGTAATCGCAAATTCGTCCGTTCCATTGCTATATACCTAGTAGGGTGCCCCTGTCTGTATTTATAACCTACAAGCAGTAATATAGTCTTTGCAAAAATAATATTGCTTGTCTTTATAACCCAAGAAGCACAAATTTGTAATTTTAAAAAGAGTTTTGCATTTAAAATTTCATATTCTCCCTTAATGTGTATTATTAAAAAATAGATACTTAAGTAACAATTTACAGAGTGTTTAGAAATTAGCGCACTATATGTCTAGGGCGTATTCTAACCATAAAAAGGACCGAAATTTCCTATAAACATAACTTTAAAATGCATCCCAAGAGGACTAAAATGCCTTTAAAAGAAAATCTTGATGGTTAAAACAATTCTTAAATTTTAAATTTTTATTATCCAAAATTTGTTAAAATTGCGCATAGATTTATTTTCTGCAAAAAATATAAAACTCCATATTTTTAAACATAAAAATTTAGAAAATAATTAACTTCTTTATATAATAAATATAGAATTCTTTTTCTTTGAGTTAAAAAAACTTACAAAAATAATTTAAAAATTATACTTTTATTCCAATTCTATAAAAAAGACCTTAATAAAAATTAAAAATCGTTAGAAAAGGTTTTTTTAACCATATTCTAATTTTTTTTAAAGGTCTTATATTTTTCTTAGTAAAAAAAATTAATATATTAATAAAATTCTTTAAAAAGCATGTAGAATTTTTTTTAATAACGACTTAAATAAAAAACTACGAATTAAGGAATACCCTATAGATTGTATAAAAAATTAATTACACTGCGGCAGTTTTGCGTGTTTCATTGTTGCGGCTATATGAATAAACTCCCCAGTGATAATACGAAACACCAAACACAAATTATTATGATTATGCTATAAAATTAACAAAAAATAAAAAATAGTTTAATATATTTCAATATTTACCATTTAAAAGGCATACTGCGTACGATTAGTTCCTTTTTCTTCGATGGGCTGACGCTCTAGAAGGGCGCTGATCTTTTAATTTTGTTTCTTGTAAACCAAATAATTTTGCCTTTTTCATAAATTAAATTAAAATTTTATTGAGGCAAAGAAAGGATAACTACACAAATATGTATCTGTTGGGTCGACCACATTAATTGTGCCTTTCTGTTTTATTTAATATTTACGTGCCTTACTACAATTCGGATCCTTTAATTTTACAACTTTCTACGTGATAAGGTTACAAAATACGTTGTATATATTCTATAACACAGTAACTCAAAAAAAAAAAAAAGAAAACTGATGTTTTCTTTACATAGTGTTTGTTTTTAAATATTTCGAGAACCACTATCTTAAAATCTAGAAACTGTCCCCATGGAAATTTTTATTTAATATACACTGACCTTAGTTCTCATTTACTGACAAAGACGTAAACGTTTAGCAAACTGTCACACACAACTTGACGCTCTGTGACCCAACAAATTAAGGCAAATTGCCTCGTACCACCATAAGTAAAAAAGATACAAATTTCAAATTAATAGATACAACGGCTTGTTTAGTATTTCTTACAATATATAATTTTAGCTTGGTTTTAGCATTTAAATTAATATTTTGTTGTCGATTATAAAATAATAAAAATCTTAGGTAACGTAAAATAAAGGAAAAACCCAGTATAAATGTATACGTTAGAAGACTTAGTCCGGGAGGCCATCGCAAAAAAGCTGGCCAATAAGAGCAAATTGTATTTTTTTAAATAAAAAAAAATTGTGAAAAATCGGGTTTTTTAATAAAACTGAAAAACTAATAATTTTAAGGAAAAAAAAAACGTAAAAAATAGGTTTTTTCTATATAACCGGAAAACTATTAATTTTAAGAAAAAATAGATATATAATTAAAATAAGTTTTTAAGATATTAACGATTTAAATTTCAAATAAAAACGCAAATATCTTAAAACCTAAAAGAGTTACAAAAAAATATATAACACAAAAAATATGCCTTTTAATAAGCTCTATAAGAAAGGTTATTTATACATTTTAAATAAATCAAGTGATAAAGAAGATATAAGCAAAAAAGTAATTTTGGGCATTAAAAGTTTCGGTAATAATATTTTTTGGTACAAGTAAGTATACCAACTCTGATCCATCCAAAAATTTAATCAAAATGTTCTATGTATTGAACGAAATAAACTAATGCACCTCGAGGCAATGGTGGATAACATGGTGGCACGGATATTTTATTTAATTATTTTGGGGCAAAATTTTATTATCGATTTAAATAATAATATTAATAATTTATAAAGACAGTTACTTGTTTAGAATGATCTAAAGACAATTTTAATATTTTTAACATAAAAAAAACGATATTTCACGTTTTTTTAAGATTAAAAAAATGCAATTTGAACTGTCATCACTTATTGGTCGGCTTTTCTGCAGTGGCCTACCGGACTAACTTTACCAAAATTGTTTAAGTGTAACTATGCGGAACCTAAAACTTTTTTAAATTAGCCAATAAATCTTGGCAATTCTTTTTCCCTTTCGTAAAATAGGCTTATGCCACCTTCTCCTGAATATAAAAACCTGTTGAAAAACTTAATGAAGAAACAGGTGTGCGTTGTCAGTCTCTAAAAATATTTTTAAAAATGCCAAACTTAACTTTGAATTAAAAAGTATTAATTATTCATTATATTGAGCAGAGCAGTTGGCCAGAAAGGGATGTGGCGGAAGACCTTAACATCCCAAGGAGTACTATTCATTTTGTTAAAAAAAAAAAAATGACAGGAAACACACTCCTGAAAGAAAAGCTGAAAGTGGTCGCCCCAAACTATCGAATGAAGAAGAAGACTATAGTTTAGTTAATGTTTTGAGAAACCAACCATTTAAATCTGTATGAAACTTGGTTTGTTGTGAAAAGAATTTAGGAAATGAAGAGACTTTGTATTTCGTGCAAATTTTATTAAAAAATCCTAGCAGGCGCTTTCGGTAAAACCATCATCAGTGCTATCTACAAGCAAGAAATGAACTTTAAAGAAAGATTGAAAAATTTGTTGGAAATTTTTAAGGAAATTTTCAAAAAAACTGTATTTTAGTGTTTTTTTTAAATTATTTTATATTTTAAAATTTATTTTGCAAACATTAAATATAGTTAAATCAATGTGAAGTGATGAATTTATAGACTTGGTATGGAAAAGATAAAGCAAAAGAAAAAAAGTTCAAAAGTTACTCGTCGTCAAGCACGAGCCGCAGCAAATTTGAGCCAAAAAAACATTTAGAGGGCTTCAATAAAATATCACATTATTACACAAATTTAAAATAAAAGTCAAACAACATTAATATTTGTTACATTTTCCCTTATTAAGGGGAAATTTAAAAAATTTAAAAGACTATACCATTTTTGTGGAAAGACGAACATGTGATTATGTTAGGTTAGGAACCAGTCGTACTGACGTATAAAAAAGGATAGACAATCATTTTAAAGGGTATAGAAAAGGAAGTACTACCCCGGGTTGTTTAAGTGTGGTTTTAGAACTGAAAATTATTATTTTAAAAAGGTGTGTTAGAAATGAATCAAAAACAATTTTAAAATGAAATTATTTTTATAACTTTAATATAATTAGAAATCGTAATTTAGTAAATTATGACAAATGTGAAAATATTTATGAAAAACGGGGGGGGGTTCAAGAAATCAGATTGAGATATTTTATTTTGAAACTTTTAATATAACTGAGAAATTCTTACTTCAAACAGAAACGAAAAATTATAATGAATATAAAAATTTTTGAAAATTGTCTTGTTTGAGAAATTAGGGGAAAATTTGGTTTTTAAATGAAAAATTCAAAAAAAAAAAAATTTTTAAATTTTTTTAAAAAAAAGAAATTTTGAAAAAGAAAAATTAATATCCAAAGGTCCCCAACTCATTCTCCTGACATTCCTGGGGGTCTACCGAACTCCAAGGTTGGGAAAATAGTAGGGAGATGTTAGTGGAGTTAAAAAGAGGGGTTGATTGTTTGATAGGAGGTTATTAGGTTATAAGGAGGACAAGCGGAGAAGGAGTGGAGGTTCTTTGAGACCCCCAGGAATGGAGGCAGGCCGAGTGCAGCAGATAAATAAATCTGTAGTTAGAGTAAAAACGGAAAGCAATTTCCCAGGCATCGGTTAGAACGGCACGTCAAAGAATAAGGCAAATATCCGAATTGCGCTGCCACCCAGCAGCCTTAAAACCGTTTTTAACAAATACAAATAAAGAACAATGCATTGGATTTGCTCTATAATTTTATTTGGAACCGCCGATTTTTTGGGAAAATATAATATTCACCGATGAAAAAATGTTTCAGTCATGCTACAATGGGATACTTAAGTTAAACAGGTCTCAAGGAATACGATTTGATAAAAAATATTTTTTTCGGTAAATGTTTGGGGGTAGCTATGTGCACAAGGACTTGGTGTTACTTTATCGAAGGAAGGTTTAATGCGGTGGTATATATAGATCTACTACAGAATATTATGCTTCCTTCTGTACTGGATTGATTTCCGGACAGAAATTTTATCTTTCAGCAAGATAAGTGTCCTCTTTATATGGCCCAGCAAGTCGATGAACGGATGGAAGAGCACCGAATCAGGGTTTTACCATGGCCCGCACGCAGTCCGGATTTAAATGTTATGGAAAATGTTTGGGGCTTATTAGTTAAAAAAATAAATAAGGAAAATGAGTTTAGGCAGCAAAATGTAAACGAACTTAACAATGAAATTAGAGGAGTGGAATGAGTTACGAGGAAATTCGGACTACGTCCAGGCTTTGGTCCATTCGATGCCTGGAAGACTAAACTCTGTCTTAGAAAAAAACGGGGCCGCAATAAAATATTAAATTTGTTTGGAAGGATATTTACGTTTGTTTAAATTTATTAAATTGTTAATTAATTTGTTAATTTGTTTTTATAAAATATATTTTTTTTTTGCCTTTTGCTTTATTTATAGTAATTAAAAGTAAAACAAGGTAAAAAAGAGTGATTTACAAAAATTAGCAGAATAGTCAAAATTTAACAAATTTTTTGCCCAAGATCTAATGGCCGTTACTGTACATAAAAAGATCTTTTATGTTTAGTAATACTGTTCTCCATTAAGTCTCATAGGTACTATATTTTATAAGGTTTTATTACTTTACCATAGCTTCCAGGTTTTCTCTCCGCCAGAAATTGTTTTAAAGCTATATTAATCCACTTCTTCTCGGCGTCTTTGAATGTCAAAAATAAAGAAAGGTTTCTCCTTAAGAGATTTTCATCGACGTTGAGCAGTTTGACTTATTTATCTTTTTAAGCCCCACTAAAGTGTTGTAGTCATTGTTTCGTAACAGTTTATTAATTTCTCTTTTAAAAATAACACTTGATTTTTAAATACACAAACTTAAAAAGCTATCGGTAAACGATTAAAATTATATAGGTTATGCTTAGTATTTGCTTTTTCAAAATATTTTTTCGTTAAGTTATCTACATTAGAAAAAATTTTTGAGATGAGGATTTGCATAATACTTTGACTTGAAAGTAACTTGAAACTGGGGAATTTAACTTAAAGGTTAAGATTTTTATTACAAATTAATAGCGAAAATTACAATGACCTTACAACCTAAAGAAATAATTATTTGTCCCTATTTACTTGTTCTATAAATTATTACTACAAAGCCCTTTACTTCACAATTCCATTACAAAAAAATTATCATAATTCCACTTAATTATATGTCTCAAATTCATAACACGCGATTTTAATTTATCCCTCACGGTTAGATACTGTAAAACATTAATCTAGGTCTTAATTATTTTGTCACAATATGTCCTGCTCACTCAACCATTTTAGCTGTCTGGAAACGGTTCGTATATTATGCAGAATTTAGTAAACGTACGTTATATCTTTAGTTAAAGTTTATCACAAACAGTGTGTTTTCGTGACATACTGAAGTTTCGTACGTGTACTATGTAAATAGTAAATATGTTTATATGTAAAACTATTTAAAGCATGAACACATCCGCAGGATATATCTTATGAAAGATCTTTTGCTGATGCGTATGCAAAATTTTTGCCTGGGGGTTTGTCGTATCTTCTAAATACATAACATTACTTAAAGAGCTATCTAATTTAGAAAATTTAAAAAATCGAAAAAAAATATATTTTCATAATTAAGACATTTAAAAATATTTTCTTAGAAGGAATTCGAATTTTTTAAAACTTATAGCTAAAGTTGTTGTTCGGCGTCAGAAAGTTAGAATTGAAAGTTCTAAGTTTTGAGCTTCAAGTGCTCAAAAAGGAAGAAGTACTCAAATTTTGAAAAAAATTGTTAAATAATTAATTTAAGGTAAAAAAGGGCCCGATTGATGCAGTCGAAATCGCTAATTAAAAAAAATTAAGTAATATATACTGTTCTATCTATTAGACTCCCTGAAACCTAACTTAAAAGTTTAAATGCCTTTTTCTCGAAACTTCTTTTTTAGAAACGTTTGTCACAAAATCTTAAGTTCTACTTGACCAATTTTCTTAAAAGATGACATGAATTTTCTTTGCATATCCCTCTATGGCAGGAACAAACAAAAAATAAACAATTTTAATTATCACTACTTTTAAAATATGGAAAAGAAAATAACCAAAAAAAAACCTACCTTTCTTTTTTGAGAAAATTTTTTATTTAATTTTTTCTGGTTCCTGCCATAATGATATTTGTACTGATCAAGAACCAACCACATTTTCATTTTTCAGATGACCAGAAGAAAGGAAATCGTGACAAGATGGACACGCTGTTTTTCCCTCTACTTCAACAGCGTGTAACTTTGTAAAATACTTTTTAATTTTTTTTCGTAAATTTTTAAAATATAAATGAAAGAACGATTAAAAAACAAACAAACAAAATATTATAGACTAGTATACCACCTTAAAGTCTAAGAAAATATTAATGTGTTATTTAATATTAGATGCAGTTACAAATTTAACATTAAATATGTATAATAGTCGTGAATATCCTACCAAAAACACTTGTTTGTGCAAGACTTTTTAAAATTTTTGAATTCATAAATTTATTTTTATTTTTTCGGTTGGTACGCCCACAAAAAGCACATTTCGACTGTCTTGACCTCTGCCTGACCAACAAGAGATCTTCAAGCATAATTCGTAGACCGAAAAAGTCGCATTTTGTGGTTCTCGTTAAAAATTACTATTTTTTGTTGTTATATGGACAATTTAGTGCCAAAAGTGTCCTCAAATTAGGCAACACGCAGAGGTGGCCCCCATATCAGCAGCGAGAAAAAATCAAACTGGTAAATGAAATTTATTGGACACGATTTTTGATCTCCATTTAATAACTTTTTCGTTATCGGCGTTTGGATATGGTCCCCATTTGTAACCATAATATACGGTCTACTCAACATCAAGAAGAAATCTAACTTAAACTAAATCAAATAATAAAGACAGTTTTTTCATTAATACAAACACATTACTTTTTTTAAACTTTGGTAATTTACTACATTGCTTATGATTTGGTTTCTCATTTTATATACTTTTCTTTCCTAAAAATAAGAGTAAGTACGAGTGAAAGGCTAAGCTCATATTTGAGCTCAAAACAATGCAGTAGATAAAAAACGCAAAAAAAATTAAAATGCAAAACATTGTACACTGATACTATGTTATTTATACCTTTTAAAAGTGTTATTAAAAATAAAGAGTTAATTTATATCCAGTAACACAAGTACGTAACGTTAAAGAATATTATTTTCTATTCAAAAAAAAAAACAAACAAATAATAATTTGCCCCATTTAAAAATTAATTGTTAAGGTCAACCAATCGAAAGTTTCTCGAAAAAAATAAATACGTCACCATGTGTAATTTTTTCTATTACAGACATCTACTAAATTTCGGATCTCTGTCTCCAGAGATAAGGACGATATATAGGCAAGCCACAGACTCACCCGATATAGTCAAGTTAAAATATGCCACAAATTTTGAAAATATCTTACATAAAAAATGTGTTTTTTATATAATCATAAAGTTAATACACTAATATTTTAAACGTTTTGTTTAAATTTCTATTATTGTATGCAAGGAGATGCAGTAACGTCCATCTAGTTTTCTAGTCAATACGTAATATATACATGCATTATTCTGTCTAATTGCATAATAATAGTATATTACATACCGAGGGGGTAGAGAAGCTCATTACACACGATTTCGAAAATTACGGCATACGAGCGGAGAATGTATTTTAATTTTAACGAAAGAGTGTGTAATGAGCTTCCACTCGAGTTGAATGTAATATTACTTTTTCTACGACTTTATCTTAGTTTTTTTATAAATAAAAGCAAAAGATTTAAAACTTTAAGTAATACAAATACATTAAAATTTGCGTTTAAGGCGATGTTATTTGTTTCATAGCACTTTACGTAAAACAATTTGAAAGCTTTTCAGGATTTAAGGAGTCGCGGCTAATGCGATTGTGGAACTGTTACGTAATATATATGTTACGTAACTGCCACGCACAGTTTGGCTTCTTACAGCTAAGTGTTTGCAATTAAGATTAATTGATGATAAAGTATGCTGTGTAATTAGGTTCTTACTAATATAGGAGTAGAAAAAGATATTTTTATATTTCTAAACCAGATACAATGGTTTTTTGACGCATTATTTCCATAGATTATTCGGGTATTGCAAAACTCAGTAGGGCAACGCCTTAAAGCATTTATTAAAATGATAATTCTTTTGAGTTTATTTTTTTTTAAATGTTTATGAGTTCATTTTTTCTCTTAAGGTTTTTTAGGTTTTTACGAAAAAAATAAAATAGCTTCTTTTTTATGGCTCTGATCAGTTCCCATCAAATGTATGTCTCATAAAACACCATAACCTCTCTACTAAAGGTAACTTTGCTTTAGTTCGTGAGTTACCAAATTATTCTAAAAAAAATAGCGTGTATCTAAACTTAATTAATAAGAATACGATATGCATTTTTTAAGGATATATACAAAAATTAAGAAATTGACATTAACAAAAACTTGTAAACATTTAAAAATCCATTACGAGCTCGCGTAAAAGAACTCGTAAAAGGGATCTTCCAGTTAACGAGTTAATAAATCAACTGCCAGTTGAAGTTAAACGAAAAACCGTCTACATGCGGCGAATACGCGATGAACACGTTTCTTTGAAGTTCCCCGACAACATTATTTTTTCGGTAGGCTTATACTGACTAAAATATTATCTACATTAGGGACTTACGCCACTTTCGTATCTTTTCGAATTAATGTGTATTTATAGCTTTTAAATATTTTAACAAGCCGGGTTAAACAGATACGTAAATAATAAAACTTAAGCATCCTGTTTTTTTCGTGCTTTAGTTTGTTATATACCGGGTGTTCAAATAAGAAAGGACGCTGGCTGTATCTCAGAAATTATTTATCGCACTGCGTTGAAAAAATCTTTTTTGGTAAAAGTGGTGAATAGAAATAGCTGGAAATTATTTTCAAGTTTCTAAAACTACCGCAAGATGGCGCCACCGCAACGGTAAATTAAAAAAAAAAACCTTTTTCTTTAAAATTAGATAGTATTGGGTACAATTTTGATAATATTAGCAAAAACTTTAACCAATTCTGCATTAAATAGGTTTAAATAGCTTCCACATCTTTTATCGAAAGTGGTTCAAGTATAGTCTGGCAACCGTATCTGTGACAGTGCGGCGTCGGTAAGGGGAAGGAAGTTGTAAACCAAACATGGCGTACTTTATTCATAAAAAGCACAGCGACGTGCGGATTTTCCAAAAGTTCGGGAATATTTTGTAATTTATTTAAATGAAATAATGTGTACAGTATACATTTATGTTGTATTTAAAATATATTTTAAATTTATGGTCGTCACCAAAAATAAAGGCATTTAAAGACCATCAATAACAATTTTACAAAATATTTTAAGGAAAGTTAAAAATGCAGAAAAACGTCGTCATCTAATCGGTTTTTTTTATTTGTTTACCTCTAAGATAGGCGGTATTTTTTAATTTTTTGGTAATAATTCAAAATGAGGAAACGTCGTTCTACGTTCCCTGTAGTATTATCATTGCAATTTTGATAAATGACAAAAAAAATTTATAAAATAAAAACTTACTTAGTAAGCATTACTATTACTATAATGTTAAATTATTATCTATCCATGTCTCGTCCAAATAAATAATATTTTTTGCCCTTCTTGGCGATTTTTATATTTTCATGTATATTTTGTACCTCCAATGTAATATAATTATTTTGAAATTTACGCCAAAAAAACCGTTTGATATTGTAACGTCCTAAGTGTTTCCCTAGAATATGAAAAATTTAAATCTTCTCGCAATTTTGCAACAATTTTCTACTTGTCGGGACAACTTTCAATTTAAGATAAAACCTATTTATCATATGTCTTATCACTTTTAAAATCAAAATTTTTTATTCTTCTCGACAAGAGAAAGACGCCGTCGTTTTTTTAGGACTGGATAACATTTGATTTTGGGGTTTTTCCAACCGTTCCTTATTTCTTTATTAATTTTTTGTACAGTTGATACGGCAACTCCGTGTAAAGAGATACCCGATCAGCTTTACGTTTAAGTAGCAATTTTAAAGAATTGCTTGCGGCTTCTTCATCGCAAACCCTATTTAAAAAATAAAACAAAAATAAAATGGACAAAAGTATATTTTAAAGTAGCTTTTATTTAACTTATGAAAAGCTGTATGCTTTATTTTGTTATAACAGTTTAGTTCTGAAATAAAAGCGTATTACTCAGTCTTTATTTAGTGACAAGCGGGTTGCCTAATCATCGAGACTTGCCCACTTTCTTTGTTTGCTAACAGCTAATGAAAACAATACTTTTTTCATATTTTTGACGTAAAAAATGGTATAAAGACAATAAAAAACCCTCTTCGTAAAAATAAAAATGTTGCCAACAGGTGACATTTTCTTTTTTCGTATATTTAATGTTTAACCCAATAGAAAAAACATGATTACTGTTTTATAAGATTATTACTTACCTATAAAATTTGCTATTACTTCTTTCATTTGTCCAATGTAGTAAGCTTTTTCCAATAAATTTGTTTATTTATAAGAACTAAAAAATGATATACAAAAAGGGAGAAAAACAAAAAACAATAAAATAAGCAAAATTACACAACACCAGATTTAACACTTAGAAATAAGGATAAAATTTCGACCCCCGACACTGAATATTTAAATATTCGACATTCAAAAGGAAAAAAACAGCCAAACACTTCCAACCCAAAAAAATTTTTAAAGAAACAAACATTGACAAGCTCCACCAACCAGGTTGTTTATTTCGCAATGGCAACCTTTGTTTGATGTTGTCGTTTAGCAAAATCGATAAGGTCTTTAAAATAATTACCTAATAACATAATTTCCCTTAGAAAAAAAATAGATTTTAAAAAAAAAATTAAAGTATATAACCCACATTAATTCTATTTTTTTTAAATATTTTAATTTTTTTTTGTTTTAAAAAAAAAATTATTTTACTTTAAAATTATATTAAAATTAGTAAAGTACTATTCTTTCTTGTAGTTAAACTTAAAATTTTGTTCGAAATTTTTAAATTCCTTTCGCTGCTACAGTTAAGTTTGTCAGACTATAGGTCTTTTCCAATTTAAACTAGTTTATAGTTTACCAACTATAGGGCGTTGTTAAAAAAGTCGGTTTTTCGAAATTTTTTCGAGAAAGTTAAATACAAATGATTTTCTATTATAGCTTTGATAGAGGGGAAAAATTCTACACTCTGGCGAAAACCGGTTTTGATACCTGCAGTAAGTATCAAAGTAATCTGTTTTTTAAAGAATAAATTAATATTATTAACAATTATTTAAACTAGTCTTTGTGAATCAGTAAAAAAAATACTTTAAAGTAAAAAAATACTGGAAACTATTTTAAAGTTTTTATTGTATCCACTTCTTCATCTTCTTTTTCTTTTTCCCTGGGAGCCGTCTTAATTCACTACTGGAGACAGGGGCCTCGGACTTTTTTTCCTAACCCCCTTATCTTTTTCCAATCCTCCCTTAGTCCTTCCTTTACAAGTCTTAAAACCCCGGGGACTGGTTGGTTGATTCCTTTCCTTGGGGTCATTTTGGTTCCCAAATAGTGCCTGTCTTTTTGATTAAGCTTCACAAAAGGATATGGTAGGCTGTTTCTTGCCCCGCCCACTTTAACTTGGGTCCCCAATGTATAGCCCATCTTGTGTAGGTGCCCTTTTTTGGTTTTTTGCCCTGTTAGCCCCCTACCGTTATGCGAAGTTTTTCCACTTTGTCGTAGTTCTTTTTTTTTTTCTTTTGGGGGGCCCCTTTAAAACTTTTTCCTGTCTAATTCTCAGGTTTCCCCAAATTCCTCGTGTTTGTTTGGGATCCTTTGGTTTGCTCTCGTATTGGGTTTTTGGGCACTCCAAAGGGAATTTCTGGTTTTTGGTTGGATGATCCCTGTGTCGCTAGCTAATCCGGTTTTTTGTTGCCTTCTATTCCCGAGTGTATGTGTGGACCCACAAGAGAGTTACTCTCTTGTGGGTACTCTCTTAAACTTGAGAGTATCCACTAAAGAACAGAATGAACAATCAAAAACATGAAAGTGCAGTGATTTATTTTTAATTTAAATATTAGTCAAGTAGGCTTGGAAATAAAAACAAGAACAAAAGATTGGAAAACGACATGACTTATTTAAGTTGACAATAATTGTCGGTTCTAATCCTGCCAAGTCTGCATTAAATGATAATTCCATATAAATACTATAAAAAAAACCCTTAAATAGGTTATTTTTCCAATCTTTTTTTTTTTTTTTAATTTTTTGTCTAATATTTAAATTATGTTGATAAATCCCAATTCCGCATTTTCATGTTTTCGGTATTAGGCCTACCACATAAAACAATTGTTATTTGGGTTAAATTTATTGTATTTAAAAAATTTATAGCGTGTATCTTCTTACATACTTCAAACAACCGCTTCTTCTTCCTTTTCGTACGATATCATTGAAATAATCTTTTAAAAAAAAACCCATTTCTAATTAAGGCACTTTTTTTTTTTTTTTCGTATTTCTTTTTTTTAATAACTATACTTTCTTTGTTTTTTTTTTTTTTAATTTTTTGTTTACAGGCCTTTAACATGTTGTTTACAAAAAACAGTACGAAAAAATTTTTTAATATAAACATCGCAAAAAAAAAATTTTAAAAAAAAGGCCTATAAAAGCGATTTTATATGTACTTTGTTAGCAAGCGAAAGGGGGGGGAAAACTCACCGATAAAAAAATTTTTTTCATTATTTGTCTTTCCCTTTTTAAATTATATAAGCACGTGGATTTCAGGCAGCAACAAACATAATGATATTCCATGCAACGAATCAAATTGTACTAGCCGGAGACGGAAAAATATATCGCTCTCTTGTGTGTTAAATCCTATATGATATGACTGCCCGGGGGATGAGGAAATACGATGCACTGTGAAAACTGAGGTTCAGGAGACGGTCGGAAAAAAAATTCCCCCCGAAAAACATTGGTAAAAATAATGGTGAAAAATTGAAGACTTGGGGGAAAAAACCCTTGAAAAAAAAAATTTCGTCCCCAAGTTTTTCTGTGTTTTTTTTTCCCCTTGAGATAAAAAGGAAAGAAAAATTTTTGGGGTTTTTCCCCATAGTTTTCGCTTTAGCCGGGTGTCGGGTTGGCAAGGGAAAATTTTAAAAAATTTTTAAAATTTAAAGTTTTTTAATAACTTTTAAATTAATTGATTTAATACAAAATATCATTTTTGATTAAGTGGTTATTTACATTAAGGCTCAGGAGGCTACAGCCGTTTCGTCCTTATGGACCACCTACTGCGGTTTCCAACTCTTATTATAGACACAGATAATGTTTCTGTTAAGAACAGAAATTCTTGTATTGGCAAAAATAAAGAAATTTTGATCGCTTCACGGCTATTTTATAAATTTTTTTCACCAATTAAACACATGAAATCTCAACAAGGTGAATATCCTGTAGTTTTTTTAAAGACTTTTTAAAATATCAATTGGTTTGGCAGCCTCATTTACACGAACTCTGACTATAAAGCGTTGCGCAATGTAAACATAAACTGCTGGCTTAGTTTAATATAAAATAATTACTTAATCAAAATAATTAAATTGATTAATATTGCATTACATGATGAAAAGAATGTTAGTACAAAATTCCTGCTAGGACGATTCGTTTGGTCCTAAGAATAAAATTTCCGGGTAACCAAAACCCCTATAGCAAGTAATTAAGTCTAAAGATCGTCTGAAAAAAAAAAAGTTATTATTCGCATAACCCATTGTTCCTATTACAAATATTACAAATTACTTTGAAAGGTCGTAGAGCCCAAAGCAAATAATATTTCAGTAAGTGTAAATTCTACCGTGGATAAAATAGAGAGATATTGTAAAGTATCTTACTAGTGCCAGGTGATATTTAAAGCGATTATGTTGAAAAGCTGCTTTACTGTCTCAGTATTTTACTATAATGCTGTTTTTAACATTTACGAATTCCTAAATTACTGGAAAAATGTCTGCTGTCTGTATTTAATTATGACGATAACAAAGGAACGCAAAGTTCGGACAAAGCTTCATTTGGCATATAAAATCATTGGACAAATTTACAATTTTTTTATTTTTATAAAACCATTTAAAAAAGGCAAAATCAAATCCAAAAAAAAAAAAATTTTAAAAAAGATTTTTCCCTAACAGGGGTTTTTTCCAACCCGGGGTTTAAAAATTTAGGGGGAAAAATTTGCGAAAAAATTTTATTAAAATTATAAAAAATAATTTAAATTAAAAATTTAAATTAAAAAAATTTAAAAAATAAATGCTTAATTTAAAATTTTAAAAATTAATTTTATTAAAAAATTTAAAAATTTTTATTAAAAATTTAAAAAAAAAGAAAAGGGGGTCTTTTTTCCCCAAAAAAAAAATTCCTTTTTTTTAATAGGGAAAACAATTTTGAAAAAATTTAAAAAAAATTAAACCTTTAAAAAAGGGTTTTAAAAAATTTTTATATAGGACTTAAAAATAAAAAAAAAAAATCTTTTTGAAAAAAAAAAATTTTTTTTTTT
>JAHBCN010005393.1:0-26909 GCA_019359885.1 Listronotus oregonensis
CACCTATAAAATAAAAATGATTTAATTTTAACTGAAAAAAAATGTATTAAAAGTTAGTACTTTTACTAAATATGTTTAAAAATATATAATTTTAATAGTATATATGTATCTCCACTAGTGTATATTGACCACAAAAAATTGGTAAGACCAACTGTTGTATTTAACAATGTAGAAAAATAGTATAAATTTAAAAATATGTTTTTATTAAATATATTTTTTATTCCTTACGAAAACTATTTTGTTTTAAAATTGGTAAAAAGTAAATTTTCGAAAAACAACGTTTAAATGATTATTGAAAGATTTATTCGATAATAAAAGCAATGAAATTGCTGTATTTAAAAACACATTTACTTAACTAGAGCTTCATAATATAGCTGATTCCTTTAAAGTAATTTTGCACTTGTATAAGGTTCCATAAGCCTAATTTAAAGAAGGCTTAACCAATCAAAACCAATAAAACTTTACCAGAGTAATAATTGTTTTAAATTATTTTTGGTCAAAAAAAAAAGTGAAGCAAAAGTTGAGGTAAAAGGTGGTATGCAGCTCCTCATATTTCTACTCGCGCCTTACCTGATACAAGCCTAAGTCTCTATCTGTTTATCTCGAAAGGCTACAAAATTTTCCGCAGAAACCAAAAATACAATTTTTATCAAATTTCCCAAAAAAAGACTAAAAACTATACTACTAAATCCTATTTTATCGCGGTAAGTAAAAGTAAATGTAATGGTGCAATTTGAATGGCGAAAACCGAGTTTTTATGAAGTTAAAAAAATGATTAGCTTTAATTTCTGAAATCTTTAATATAAAATGTTATATGTTTTAATTCCTACTATAAAAAATATTGGATTTGAGATTATTAAATAATAAATTTAGTAATTAACGATTAAATGAGTTTTGCTTAAATAGTCGTTAAAGAAGTATAGTATTCTGCTTAAAGTAAATAAAACCAGTCATAAAATAAATAATACAAGTCACTATATAATCTTGTTAAACTTTTATAAACACTTATAGAACTCAAAAAGGGCATAATTTTAGTATATAATATTTTGTCTTTTTAACTTATATTTATAGACTCTTTAAAAACTTTGTATATAGAATATTAGCAATATTAGTCTCAGATTTTATGGTACTTTTTTAGTAAGGTAGGCTATTTTACGCATAGTCTGCGACTTCAAGTTTTTTTTTGTTTCATATGATTGGTAAGCTTTATTTATTTTGTCTTTCCGAAAATGCCCACTTATCTGATTTTAATATTCTTAATAATAATACTATTTAGTGGGGAAACGTTAATCGTTACCCCTCCACACCATAAGTAGTTGACGACTTTGCTATCGCCTAAATATGAACTGAAAACCAATGGGTGCAAATTAAGGTTTGGACGCCCTGTAGAATGACTATTGCTAATTAGTACACAGCGAATAGAGTAATTGTAAGCAAGTTTTTATTTACAAACAAAATGAATTTACTCAACTTTTACTCCATAAAGATGGTGTGATAGGCCACTGGGTTGTATCAGCATTTATATCAGCATTTATATCAACATTTAAAAATATACAGTTTCCAATAAGTGTACCTTTCCTTTGACAACTTGTTTGGAATATAATTTTCCTTTAAACATATCAAAGAAAGAAAAAAGGTTAGAAATTATTCTTTAACTAGGCACTGATAGCCTTAATCAATTTGTCAAGAGATTGGAAATTTAAAACGTAAGTTATTATCCATGGGCGTAGCGAGGTACGAGCAGGGAGAGACAGCCGCCCCCCTTAGAAGAGCGGTCGTTCGCTATGATTCTGACGAGCTTCATAACTTGCGACGCTTCTTATACGATCTAAGAAAGTAAGTCACTTATAAAGACAAGAGCAGCGTAATTTTTATTTTTATAGAAAAATGAATCATAACACGTGTCGTGAAAACCCAGAAGTACTTTAAAAAAGTAGTAAAGAACCCTAGCTAAAATAGACACAGGAACGGGCGGGTGGGCGGGATGTGGGGTGAGAGGGGAGGCAACTGATCAGCCAATGTTGTGCGCCTTCATCGGTCGCCGCTCGCATTCATTTAAGCTATTTCTGATTTTCATATATTTTTTTTAATTACTACCTCCACTGCTCATGTGAAACTCATATGGTAAAAACGACGAACAAAACAAACAATATAATCTAGGATTTTCTTTGTCTGCCCCCTCTTATATACAATCCTGGCTACGCCCTTGTTATTGTCTAATAGCAATACCAGCTGTTCACAAATTTATTAAAGGCTTAATATTACAAAAATGTGAATAAAAAATTTACTCTTAAAATCGGCGAAAAAATCACTTAAATTTAACTAAGATATTTATTTAAATTTCTCCAAAACGCCTTTCGGAATCTATGGGGCGTAAATCTATTGACGTTACACGACACAATTAAAAATTGTTTTATATCGCTACACCTTCTACAAGTCTGTGTAACCCCGAGACTGGTTGGTTGATATATTTCTGTGGGCTGATTTTCAATTGTCCAACCATAAACTAAAGACGAATTTAGACAGTAATCTGCCATAAGTGACGTTAAACAACTATTTTCTGTCATTCATGCGCCATCTATTGTTTGTAAAGATAGGTATAAGCCTAAAGGCCTTTGAATTGTACAATTTTCTTTTTAAATATCTACTCTTTAGCGTCTTTTTAAATTTTTAATTTTTAAAAATTTGTCGCGTGTAGGGGAAAAGTGAGATTCTTAGAAAATGTAAAACATGAGTTAATGTAAATTAAATTTTTCATAAACATTTTAACAATTCTGGAAACGTTTTAATATTTTTTTCCAGAATTACTAAAAAAACGTAAAGGAAAATTTTAATGATTGTTTAACTTACATTAATTATATTTTACATTTTTTTACTTATCTCACTTTGCCCATACACGCGCCATAAAAGGATGCGCTTATGCTAAATGAATTGCTTTAAGGTTAAAAGCTAAGATTTAACCGTCAAAACTTTAGTTACCAAAGATGAAAATGTAAAATATCTCTTTGATGGTTAAAACTGTTTGCTAAATCTTAAAACGAAAATTAGATATGTAGTGCATAAACACTTCCAAGTTTCTTATTGACTTTAGAAAGTCTAAAACAAAAAAGACAATATTTTCACATCAAACAAGAAATAATATTGTACATAGGGTGAGGCTGTTTAATAATTTACAGACTAGTGGATCACAAAGAAAAAGCTGACTGTAATTCTATCATAAGGTCATCCAAAAATTCTGGAATTGTGAGAATATTCAACTTAAAGGTAAACCCCAATAAAACTAAATGTAAAAATTTCTTTTTTATTAATAACTCTTAAACTAAAAATTTTTATATATTTTTCTTTGCTTTTGGTGTAGGGTTGTCCTCCATTTTTTCAAAGTCTGGTAAAACTGTTTAGCTTTAGGTGTTAAATCTTTCTCACGGGAAACATTAACTTGTTTTAGTAGGGAAAACCTCTTTTTCCGAATGCCTAAAAAACACAAATAAATGTTATTGTAGGTAATAGCTATATTATTTTATATTTTTATCTTGTTAAGCTCTTTGTTAATGGTTAAAGAGAGAAAACTTTGCCAGAGAATTTTGAATAAATTCATGAAACATACATTACTTCTTTTACAACTTACCCTGTGCTAATGCCAATACTTTTGGTGGAGTTCTTCTACAAGACTCTGCTATTGATGAAGAACTTTGGGATAACTCAACAAAAACATTTTCCTGTGATGGTCCTGGCAATTGCATGTCAATATCTGCTGTGTCAAGTGGCTTAAAATCCATAGGTAATATATTTGCTCGTTGTCTGCTGCAGCCTGGAGGGGAAATATTTTCCAAGTGTAATTATGAAAAATCAAAAAATGTTATATTGTAATGCAATTACTTATTTTACTTTACTTGCCAAATAATGTAAGGACTTAAAATTTACACACTGGTAAAAACTTTAAAATGTATAATAAAAATAGTTTAAAAGAACTAAATATGATATTAAAAATTAAACAATAAACTTTCGCAGAAAATTATTAAACATTAGAGGCTATTATTAAAATACAAAAAAAAGTATTATTTCTTTAATTCTATTGACGTACCATGAATACATTTGTTTTAGGATTACACTAAAAAAACTAAATTTTCTTTTCTGTCTAAACATAACAAATAAAAGTTAAGAAAACTGCAACAATAACAAAACTTATATAATATTATTTAGATATCACACCCCATAATTTTTTTTATTAATGATCTGAATTATAATTACACAATTTTAATGAAATAAATAACTTTACCTTCTAATATTTTCTCCTTTTGGCATCACTAGGTTGTAACACATCATCATTAGAAGAACGTGAAACTGGAGGAAGTTCATCGTCATCAAATCCTACAAAGTTCAAAGTTATTAATAAGGAGTAAAATAAAGTCTTATAAACCTAATACTTTAACATACTTTTATGCCATAAAATTATGATATTATGTACTTGTATAATTTCGGCCTAAAACCGAAGCCAGCTTTTAAATTCAAGTTTTTGATGAATAAATTGTTCAATTTCAAAATTTCAACATAAAATTATATTTACCTTTAGATTATTTTTATTATGAGAAACAAGAGTAACCTCCTGAAATTTTACAATTTATACAGTGTGTCTACGTAAGTTGGTGGCATATGGAAAACTTTTTGTTATTAAGGTTATGAAAAAAAATGTTTTCTTTTATAAAAAGTTCTGCATATTCCAAAACCTTAAATGGAACCAAAAGATGTCAAAATATATCAGTGATATATGAGGCATGTTAAAAAATGTTTTTTTCTACAGAGTAAAGTGCCCTTACTTTTGACAATATCGAAAACTATTATAAAGAAAAGATTTTAGAAATAATTTTGAAATATTCAACATTATTTGTTTATATTAAAAACCATTTTTTTAACAGTTTCTCTAGTTATGACTAATAATGATTAATTATGAATTAATATGTAAACTTATATTTTCAACATAATCACAGGAATAATATAAAAAAATGTTTTTTATGTACCTAAATAAACAATGTTGTATATTTAAATGTTTTTCTAAACATCTTTTTTTTATATAATTTCTATTACGTCAAAAGTCAAGGAAATTTACTCTGAAGTAAAAACTTTTTGACAAACGTTGTATACGACTGATAAATTTTATCATCTGATGGTTGCATTTAGGGTTTTGTACCATGCAAAACTTTTTATAAAGAATAACTTATTTTCGTAGATTCCCATATGCCTCCAACTTACGTAGACCCACTGTCTATCAGTAAATTGAGAACAAAACTTGTTATGTAAAACAGGCTTAATTGAAGCTTTTTACTTGACATACTAAACTAACATCATTAACACTAAAGTATTTTTTACCTGATATGTGTAGGGAAGGAACTGCTGTAACTTTAAGGCCTCTTCGACCAGGCACTAGATCTTCGGGAATAAAATGATCTTCACAGAAAACATATTTATGGTAAATTTCTTCCACGGATAACATTTTATAGTTTGGAGGCTTTATTTTTGGACCCAAGCCTTAAAAACTTCGGGATAGCGTTTGGAAAAACGATGCCTTTTGCTTGTTTTGTTGGTGCAACGGGCCACACAACAAGATCTGGGGGCGGGTGGGCGTGCTTCACCCCAAAAACAAATAATAAAACTAAATTCACCATTGCATTGAACAAAATTATCAAAATCTTACATAAAAAAACACAAGTACACAAGATGCGAAGCCAACAACGTACGAACATAAAGTACCGCCGTTACGGATCGATTATTCGCTTGCGAAATGCGAAAAACTGGAAATCCCAAGAGTTCAGTTGGGTATAATTTCGTCAGTGGCGCCCTCTGATGTCGGTACAGAAGAAATAAACAGTTTTGGCGGGAAGACTGCTACTTTCTTTACTAAATTTGGTTAGTGTATTGTGTGTCCAACTAATGCTTGTCTTTTGTGATTCAACGCTTCACATTCGCACAGGATGTGGTAACTAGCGGATGCGGAGAGCTTTCGATAATTATTCCCAATCAGGAACGATTTACATCAGTCGAAGTCGGCCGAAGGTATTGATGGGAGAGGAATGGTTTTATTTTCAACTTGTAGGTATACTTTTAGTGATTTATCACGCCTAAAATATAATTGGAGAAAATAAAAAACAGCTTTAACTAACTAGAACTAACCATGACCGCCCCCTCTGGCCCCACGAGAATCGGCCAGAAAGGGCGGTCATGGTTAGTTCTGGTTAGATAAAGGGCTTTTATTTTCTCCAATTATATTTCAGACGTGATAAATCACTAAAAGTGTACTTTTTTGTCAATTTGACATGTTTATATACGATTTCTGTGGGGTGGGTATAACAAAAAAGGTCCAGTAATTTACATAACACAATAGTGCCTAAAGTGAACATCTTATAATTTAAACATTTTTTATTATAATTATATTTATATCATTATCAAACATAGTTTATGACACTCGGTATATTAATATGCTAATGGGATATATTTAGGTTTTTAATTTCTGATGTATATTTTATGAAAAATCGATCCCAAATAACAAATTGAATAAGTTATCTAGCGAAGCGGTCCGTGCGTAAAAAAAGACTAAGTTTACACACTTTTTTGCATAAATAACAATTATATAACTTCAAGTCCAAAATTTCTGTCAATGACGCATCGCTCGCTTTTAGAGTGCCCCGGGTTGTGTGGGGTCAGGGGAATCAATTCCAGTGGCGTATGCATTTTAGAAAATAAATGATAACATTTCGTCAAAACATGAAAATATTTTTTACAAGCAAAAGTTATTTTCTTACATTTTCATCAAGCCTTTAAATTAGTAACAAGCCTATATTATTTTGGTATTATTCGGATTAATGAAAAATGTATTTTTTTGCTTAATTTGCACACCTCCTATTTTGAGGTCATAGATCACAAATTTGAGTTTTTTTGGCGATTTTTCAACGTTTTCCAAAAAAATACATTTTTACTTTAATTCTACCTTCTCTGATTTTATTTTGCTACATGAAAAAATAATAAAATTTTAGTCTTAACATAAATTAAAAAAGATGTAAAAGCAGAACGATAGACAATCCAAGTTACACCGACTTGCCAATTCACCACCGATCTTGCAATTTCAATATTAAATACGATATTCACACGCAAAATATCCACTATATAAGGAACACGAAAGCTCTGAGATCATCAGCTTGTAGAATCCAATAACTATTTCGGGTCTTTCGTGTTCCATATTTAGGATTTCCATATCGAGAATATTTTTGATCAAACATTGCGGGTCGAGCGAAGCAAGGTTCGCATACCTTATAAAAATGTCATAAAGAAAACTATTACAACCTGGTAACAGGTCAACATTTTTAGAATTTCGAGTTGAATTCGGACGTAAACGTTTTACCTACTTTTTATTGAAAATTAAGGTTTTTTCCTTACTTTTTAAGTGTTTTTTTTTTTAATATTAACATAGTATGCGTTTTTTAAATATGTTTTCGTGCAAATGACAGAATTTAAAGGAATATGTCGTAAAATGGAATTAAACAATTCAATTATTATTATTTTTTAAATACTATTAGAGGCAGCCAAAAAAACTGCTTCTGATTCATGTTTAACAATCGAAAAGTAAAAAGTGTGCAAAAAAATAGCGAAAAAATCGCATTTTCCAGTATCCGAATAATTACTAATATTGATTTTTTTGTCTTTTAAAACTCTGAATACCGTACGCGAAAAAATTTTGTTAAAGTTGCATATATCTCTGCAGCATCCAAAGTGGTTAGTTCTGGATTTCGTTCCCAAATCTCATGGTAAACATTTTTCGTTATTCGTTCTGTTAACTGAGTTTTTTTTGTAGGCGGATAACTAGTTAAAGGTTGTTAATTTCAGGTTTACAGAATTAAAGCCTCACACTAATCTCTATAGTTTACAGATATATAAAAGCACTTAACTAAGCACTCAAATCTATTATAAATTACAATTATATACACTAAATAAGATAAACTATTATAAAATTGGCACAAACAATATCTATATACTACAATTATTAAAATTTATAATATTTAGAAAATACCCTGTATAGCAATTAAAATTTAAACTTACAAAATCTGTCCATAATCAATAATAACTAAATAAAATCATCGAACAGCACGAAAACCCTGCCGATACGCTTATTTTCATGTCTGTTCAAGTTGTAAACTAAGGAATGTGTGTTGCCACTTTTATTGCCTTCTCGATAACAATGATTTCAATACATATTGGCGTGCTATTTTAAGTGCGATCGCTGGCTGGTAACTTATTTTCGCGAATTATGACAACATGGCGATGGAACTTTTGGCCGGTTCACTGTTATTTGAGCGGAAAAGTATATCATAGGCTTAAAAATCATTTACTAGTGTAGATTTTTATTCAGCCGCTTCGTCGGTTGGGTGGCCGGTATTAAATGAGTCACTGACAGAAATTTTGGACTTTAGGTATAGTTTTAATAATATTTTTTATTGGTGATAGTTTTCTTATTTATTTATTTTTTTAACGAACATTGTAATACATTATAAATTGCTTGGGATTTTTCTATAACCTAACGTAATAAACAATATTGAGACGCCCGTTAGTAGGCAACTAACTACACAACAGCAATCGCGCCAGGGCATTCGTGTCGAGTTCGGGACTTCTCGCGTCTGGGAATACTTGTCGAAAGCTCTCCGCATCCGCTAGTGATGTGGTAGGGTGTTTCTTCCCCCTCTACGCATAGTCTGCGACTTGGGTCCCCATTGTATGAGCATATCTTGTGTAGGTGTCCTCTTAGGTTATCGTGCACTGTTAGCAGCCCTATTATTACCTATGCGAAGTCTTTTCCTTCTTTGTCTGAGTAGTTTTTCCTTCGTTCTTTTGAATGGACATTTTATGAAGCTTTTTTCATGTTTATTTCTTTTAATGCTGGATTCCTCGGGTTAGTTTCGGATCCATTCCCTAGTTTGTGGTTTTGGTCAATTCAAGGGCCTGTACTGGTCCAAAATATGGTGTGGATGATGCCTGTCTCGCTAGCTCATCCGCTTTTTCTTTGCCTTCGATTCCCGAATGTCCAAGTGCCCACAGAAGAGTACATATAATAATAAAGATTTTAAAAGAGGACTTTAAATAATGTGTTTTCCCACTGCTGTGACATGTTAAATATTCTTAATCTGAGTGATATAGGCGTGGGAGGATATATCTTAAGAATTTAATAGCTAAATTAATAGCGTAAATTATGTTATCAAGGATAATGCATTAAATACTACAAATAGTGTAAGGCGGCGCGGCGAAACCCTTGTATATTACACGTCCAATATGAATAATTTGATTGAATTGAGCCTTGACATGACATTATTCTTATTAGCGGGTTTGTGCTGCATGCCTAATTTTTACCTGCACCTTTGCTTGTCACTGCAACATAACAATAAAAGGATAATATCTGAAATTGCAACACCACGTAAAATGTAGGAATACAGAGGAAAGTTAATAAGTTTTAAATTAGTAGCCTAGCGGCATATGTTTCGTTTCCTAAGCTTGTTTTAGGTATATATGTTTCAGTTGTAGATATGTTCTATACGGCATTACGTCAGAATTTTTAAAAAGAAAACTCTTGGAATATCTTAAATAAGTATATCAAAATTGATATAATTTTAATTTTATATATTGTTTAATTTTTAGTAATTTATTTTCTTGAAACCGTGGGTAGAATTGCCCCCGAAACATCGGTAAATATTTGGACGTTTAGGGGTATTTTGGGTGTTTCCTTATTTGGTGTCAGGCAACCTGTCACTTCGTAGGAGTCAATAATATTTGTGCACACATAGTTCTATACTCCTAGACTAGGACCGAAGCGGTCCCATCCTGGCGAGTACCCAACAAGGGCTATTTGATATTTTTTTTAAGTCAGTTACGTAGTAAGAAAGCTTTACCACTTACTACAAATTTGTATAATTTTAAATAGTAACATATAATAATTCGGCGTTGTTTTTTTGCAGTGTATTTTTTAAAAATTTTAAGGTTGGAGAAAAGAAGCTGTGTTGGGTTACTTTTTGCATATGACGTTTCGGATTTATCATCAGTAAGAAAAAGTAGCTTTAAGCCCTTGTGACACATTACACTTTTGCACAAACACTTGCAGATTTGAGATTAATAATGCCAGGAATTTTTGCTAAATTGCTGTTTGCAACGATAACATTTTTACCATAAAATATCTTACACACGCAGGCGCATCGTCAAGTAATTTCTAGAAACTTAAACAGAAAAAAATATACTGTTTACAACACTGCTTATCTTATAAATCTTATAATTATCTCAACCTTTGAACATATACCTATAGAGGCAGCCGCCTCGCTTGTCCGTGCAAATAAGCCTGCAAGAGAGAAAGAACATTAGGTGTGTAACCTTTTTCTCTCACTTTAATTTGCTGATTGGTCAACAGGGAGGGGCCCACCCACCAAAACTTTGGAGCAAGAGAGAAAGGTTATACACCTATTTTTCTTTCTCTCTCGCACATTTGTCCGCACGGCCAAGCTGCAAGGCGATTCTATATGTATACCCTCGAAGGACCCAACGGAGCTTTTTTGTTCGCTGTACTGGTTTAGAAGGTAGAGATCGAACGCTGTTAGAACAACACCGATACGTCACGGTCTCATATGGCAAACTGATATGAGACCGTGACGTATCGGTGTTGTTCTAACAGCGTTCGATCTCTACAACCCTATTTCTGGAACCAAAACATTTATATGACTATTTAGAAGTAGCAAAAAATATAATAAAACTTAAACACTTCTTTGTCACATTAAAAATAATTACTAATCTGCTTACGATTTTTAAGGGTATACTTTCTGTAATACCAAAATATTTGTTCTACGCAATTTTACTCGCGTTTTTAAGATGAACACTAGGATGTGTTTTAAATTATTTGCTAACATTTTTAATATCAAATTTGAGCGCAAAAATATATGTACGCAAAGGATAGATATTTTAGATATTATTTTTGTGCGCAGAAATATTATCAAAAATGTAACCGTGTTAATTAGTACCTAAACTAAAAAAAAAAAACAAAAAACGTAATTCATATTATAAAAAATTATTATAAAAATACTAAAACAAGCTAACCTATATTGAGCAATATGTACATAACAAATGATTTAATTCAAAAATTTGAAGAAACCCGACACTTATAAAAAATGGAAAATTAAATTTATGACATATATTTGTGGTATGTATTTAGCAAATTATTCTATATTTTGTGACTTGACCAAATTTGCTGGTTAAAACTTAAGAGATGTTTCATGTTTCGTACAAAATAACAATTTAAAGACAAAGTTTTTAATATGCAGAATAATTTTACTAAGCATGTAATTTCTTGTTTTTATATTCCTCTTAAAAAATACAATTTTATTAAAATAAAGAAGACTTTGACTTTGAGAAGAAGTGAATAGGGAGCTTACGTGTGTCAATTAGATAAATAGGTAAAGAAAAAACCGACCTTCATGTATTATTTTGAGATGTTACCAGGCATGGATCCAAGAAGCCCATAAGCACACAATTAGGGCCGCCGGACATCGTAGGAGAACAAAAGAGTGTCAAGATCGAGAGTGTCAAACACATTCCTTTACTTCGACTTAACTGCGAATTAGTGGTTTCACCTTTAGGTATTTCTAATGACTTCTGAACGTAGACGCAACTAGCTGAAATGGTACCGAGACAGACCTCTGTATTATCAGAAATGAAACTAGGTGATCTGGATTTTGTTTGGGTATGATTGTCGAGCAATGATAAGAAGACGATGTGGTGAAAGACGTAATCCACAATTTAATATGGGGAGACAACACACTGGGGGTATAATAATAATAATAATAGATGCTACTGGATATAAAAGCAGCACACCTCTAGTCTTTATAAGTGAAAAAATATAAAACATAATTCCATTAAAAATTGAAAATTAAAAAATCACCACGATCCGATTAAAATTGACGCGTGGCCAGAATTGTTTCCCTTATTGACCACTGTGTGATGTTTTGGTACAGACGACATGTAGCCAAAGTAACCGTAGACTTCATAATTCAACAACACATTAACCTCTTACTCTCCGACTGATGTATGGGTCATCCTACGTCGCAGATTGTTAAACTTACAGCACCACCCTCAGACTCTTTCAGCACTTAGACAGGTATGAGTAGGGTGGAATTAGAAACCGCAAGAAAATAAAGACCAACTTATTAGATCAGTGCTAAGACATGTCAATGAATGATTTATTTCTGTTATTGATCACCTGATTTGACTTAGCACCCAATCCTTTATTAGCAGTTTCCTGCTACACATAAAAGCATAACACTAATAAAATTAATTGTAGGTATATAAATAGGTGTTTACTTTTCTTTCTCACTTAATATATGTAAAACTCATACTCCTTTGTGTAATATAAAAAATACTTTAATTTAATTAATAAATAAATCCAAACCAATAAATTCTACTAAACTTTTAAAATTACATTTACATTTAGACACCAAAAATAATGAAACAAACAGTAGGGACCTACCTTTGGTTTTATTAGTATCAGTGTTTAAAAGTAGGAGTAAATTTTTACAACCGATGAATATAAACAATATACAAATATAAATAACAGCATTTGTTAAGAACAAGTGTAATTAAATAATAGAGAGTTTAACATATAGACAAATTACAAAAAAAAAAATAAAACCTGACACTACAGAAAGTATTATTATTATATACTTATGTGATTTAAAAGAGCCTTAAAAAAATGTTGTTTTCATCATTCTCATTTCTTAGCCCAGTAAATAAGCCGGAAAATATTGTAAAATGTAGAAAAGTTGATAAACAGCTCTTGCTGCTTCTTGCAATGAAAAATAGGGTAGTTTTCCCATCCCCAAATAATCTCCAATAGTAAAACTGATGAAAAGTTTTTAAAATTCGAAATTTCACCTCGAAAATCGTCTCTCGGGGGTTTTGGGGGTCGCCAATTACGAATCCGTGGTCACAAATCAAGTGAGAGTGGTTGCACCCCCATTAAACCACCCGTATGAGTTACAGAAATGGTGAAATTTTAAAAATTTAAAATTTTACCTCGAAAATCGTCTCTTGGGGGTTTTTACGGTCGCTGTTTACAAATCCGTGGTCAAAAATCGAGTGAGGGTGGTTGCATCCCATTAAAACCACCCCTAGGAGTTACAGAAATGGGGAAATTTTAAAAAATCAAAATTTTACCTCGGAAATCGTTTTTCGAGGGTTTTCGGGGTCGTTGATTACGAATTCGCGGTATAAATTCAAGTAAGGGTGGTGCATCCCAATAAAACCACACCTAGGGGTTACAGAAATGGAAAATTTTAAATTTAAAAATTTAATGTAATTGAACTTCCCCATTTCTGTAACTCCAAGGGGTGCTTTTAATGGGATGCAACCAATTTCACACGATTTTTGGCCGCGGATTCGTAATCAGCGACCCAAAAAACTATTTAAAAAAAAATTTAAATTATTAAATTTTTGCCATTTCTATCACTCCTAGGGGTGGTTTTTATAGGGTGCAATCATCCTTACACGATTTTTGACCGCGGATTTGTAATCAGCATCCCCAATAACCCCCGAGAGGAGATTTTCGAGGTGAAATTTTCAATTTTAAAAATTTAACATTAGTTTTACTATTGGTCATTATTTGAGGTGGGAAAACTACTTTAATTTTTTCATTTTTTATTGCAAGGCAGATTTTAGTAGTAATAAATGTTCCTGAGGGTCTACAGAACACGTAAAAACAAAAAATTTCAAATCGGAGCTTGTTATCAACTGTTCCACATTTTCCGGCTTATTTACTGGGCTATCTTTCAATGAATACGATCCCAATACGAATTCCAATAAGAAAAATCGTCCAAAATTACGTGTTTTAAAGTTTCTGGGTTATAAATTATATATTTTAATTTAATTGTATAATATATTACCAACTCAAAAACTTTAACACCCTATACACCCTATATATAATATTTAATAAGACACAGTCAAACAATTACACAATTTAACATATTTCTGCGGTAGTAAAGTACGTGGCTTAATGTTTAATTTACAACAGGACTTATTGCAAAAGAAGGTGCGGTTCAAATGTTGTATTAATAGAATTTTGGGATTGGTCATAGTTGATGTCGCTTTAACAGCCTCATATGCAGAAATTCCTATTTAGATGCATAAAGATAGCTCCGAGCAACAAGCTGTTGTTTTAAACGGTAAATGATTTAAAGGTTATGCATGGCATAGAAAAAATTTAATGTATATTGACATGCTTAATGAATTGCAAGCCTGAAATGATTAAAGGCAAAACAATTAGTTTTTTAATATGCTACTAGGTTACAGTTAGCAGTCAACTTAGGTAATTATTCATTATAAAAATCTAGTGATGCCACCGAGACAAGAGCAAGCTGATTTTTAAAGTCCTTATTGGGTACATGCCAAAGGAATCTTTATACGATGGGACCGCTTAGGTCTTGGGGCTGGGGTACAGACAGACTGGGTATGCAGATCGCCAAAAAAAACAAAAAGAAAAACCTTTAAATTACGGCAAAAAATCTAATTAATTTACTACGTTTACTACGGCAACTCTACTACCGTTTGTAAGAGAAAAATATTGTATAAAAACTGAAACTAAAAATAAAATGGCAATTAAAATTCTTAAAATGTCGATATAAAAATTATAGGGGTTCTGAGATTGTTCAAATTTCTACACCCACATCTTGCTTGGCAGTCTTTTAAATATTTACAAGCCATCTGGCTGGCTAATAGGAGGCATTGAGCCATTTTTCCTGAACTTCGTACCTCATTGAAATGGATTTATTTAACCCTATTTATTGTTGTACTTAAAAATAATTATTATTAAACTATGTTTTCTTTTTCTTTCCGTTTTGACTTTATCTAGTACGGTAGGCGAATAGTAGCTTAGGTTTATTTTGTGGGAATCAACCGCAGTTGCGCGGAAATAATGTATTTTTGCTGTTGAAAATCAACGGGGAACCCGCTGCTCATTAATAAGGTCCTTCTGCTGGGGCTAAGCTCTTTGAGTGTTGAAGGCCTAGATTGTTTTCCAATAGCGGGAGAGTGGTTGCGCGGGCTGCGTGGAAGGTCAGACTTACAGCAAGTGCCTTTAATCGATTGAAAGGGATTAACTTTGTAAAAAAAAAACAGATCCAGATTTTCCACTGACGAAGCCCGAAAAGCTTACGTTGCAACATCGCTTTGTGTACCTAGAAAGGGAAGAGCTGGCAAATTGTTTTCAAAGGAGACAGATGCCAAAAAACAAAGAAAAAGAGAAAACTATTGTCTTTATAAAACAACTTTTTTAAAATGGAGATAGTTTTTGTTTATAAAGAATAAAAATAATCTGGTAAAAAGAAAATCGGTAAAAATTGATGAAAGGTTGTAAAATTTAAAAAATCGTATCAATATCAAATTTTAATAAAAATACTTTTAGCCAGGCTCATATGAGAGAGTTTGACGTTATCTTTTTTTTGTGAATTAATGCCTATAGCTACCGTACCTCAGAAAAAAGTTGTCGACAAAAATCTAAAGAAGTAAAAGTTACCATTTTTGTCTTTTTCAAATTTTGATAGGAAATTTCATTCTAGAAAAAAAAGTTCTCCACATATTTTTGCTAAAAATGGATAGATTTCGTATGATTTAATTATTTTTTTTAAATAATGACAAATTTACCCCATTCTTAAAACCTCAAGCTCAATAATTTAATAGCGCTTTGTATTTTTTTTATATTTTGGCACCAAAAAACCATAATTAATCATAAAATTGCTCCTACGAGTTTGTTTATTACTTTTTTTATTTTCTTATATCAAATACCTTTAAAAAAGGTATATAAATTTATGTTAACCGTTATTATGAACTTTTTCAACTAACAGTCTAAAAGGTACCATACCAAACACAAATTTTATTCGCTTAAACCGGGAAGGTATCCGCCAAATTAATTTTTCAAGGCTATTATCCTGTAAACCTTTAATAATTTTATACGTCTTCAAACGTTATTTTGGCCTAAAAAAACCAGCGGCGTGCGGTCCATGGAAGCAAGGGAAGGGGAGGGAAGTCATATAAATTATTAATTCCTTAATAAACTACGTCCTAAATACAAAGGACAAGCCTCCAGTAAATAATGGGCCTTTACGCGTAAGCAACATACCAAGTTAAATACTTCTTGAGTATCAAGACAAGAACAGACATGGCACATTACGCTATCTTTGTCATGGGAATAACAATGCGTCCATCATTTTCCTAATATGACTCCGGTGTATCATAAACGCCACACCGAGCTTCAGGTGAACCAGATATCCATCCAATTGTTTCTCAATCTAAGTAAAAAAAAATCGGGGTCAAATGTAAAAATGGAGATGTTAAGTTCGGAGCGCTTTAACACCAAATAATCAACCGAATGAATTAAATATATACGCATTTACTTATAGTTTGCGCTTGTAGTTTAATTTGTTGAAAACCGCAGATTTATTTTTTAATTTTAATCGATAAATACTAGACAGTTAGAAACATGACTGATTTTTCAAAAAGTGACTACTAAAAAGACTTGCAGGCGCCATTTAAATCCAGAAACATCTCATTAGCAGTTTAAATGGCTTACAGGTTGTAAAATCAGAAATAAACTGTTTTGTTTAACTTATTTGCATGTTGTAAATGAAAACGGCGTTTCAAATCAGAGTGGTTTTGGCGATTTAAATATTTTACATAAGATAGTTAAACGACATGTTATGACATGACTAAATCTCACTGGCAACGAGTTTGGGAAAAATGATAAAATAATTGAATTACATTATAAATGGGTAAGTTTATATAAATTGCTTCCCTTCTTTCATATTTCACCGCACGCCACTGAAAGAAACTAGTAAAAGATTTAAATGCGTTTCAGTAAATCCTATTAGGTATCTGCTAAAAGGTTATTGGCTAGAAGGAAATAAAAGGGGTAATAAGAAACAATTTCATAAAAGCAATTTTATGCATTGAATTGCCTAAATATGAAAAAATTACAAAGTGCTATTAAATTTAGGCATATTTGAGACCGAGGTAAAACTGCCATCTTTAAAAAAGTATTTAGAAATCTATGCATTGTCAAAAAATGTGGAAAGTTTTTTTGTAGGGAATATTTTTTTTATCAAAATGGCATTTTTTTAAGTTGAAAAGAAATTATTGCCAAATAAATGCAAAAAACAAATTTAACTGAATTACCATTTACAATTACAATATCCTATTAAATAATAATCCAAATACAATTACCTTTTTCGGAAAGTAATTGAATTTAAGTAATCCAATTACTGAAAAATAATTAAATACGATTTTTCTATTATTTTAATTCAATTACCGACAACTCTGCTTTAAATCCAACATAGCGGAGTCCCACAAAGGCTGCACTAGGTTTTTTCATGCACCCCCATGATATGGATATTAAACGAAAGGGTTCAAGGGGAAAAATTCAAATTAGCGAAAAACAAAATGGCCGTTATAGCTTGGCAAAGGTTAGGAATAGTTTGGTGGTGAACAGACTTATAAGCACATCCTGCGATAACTAAAAAATAAAAAATTAATTGATAGAGAAAAAACATTTTTTTCTACTTCGTTTTTAACTCATGAATAAGGCTAGAAAACAGCACTTTACCTCCCAGTTACAGCCGAGTATGCCAATTAACTTATGTCTTGTCAATGTCAATGTCTTAACTGATTTCAAATCTTACGTTACACTTTGACAAGTTTTTAATAAAGCTGTTTATCCAAACACTGCATCTATAATGGAATATCCTGCGCACAGACTTTTGTTTAGTCGATCAGCTATTCTTACTTGGATATAATCGAATTTTGTCACTTGGTTTTGGTTATCGGCATTATTGTAGTGTAGGCATTAGTGTAGTGTAGTTTATTATATTTGTGTTTTAAATATACAGAATTACTGTTAAAAGGATCATTAGTGTATCTAGATCTGCGTAACTGATACAAATCTTAGAAAAACTACGTGCTTTGGTAGTGGCATAACCTAAAAGTCTAAGTTTTTTATTGTGCCTCTAGTGTTTCTTACAATTCACCAATAAAATTTTATTGTCCTAGTGTTGTCCTTAATTTCGTTCTATGCCTCACCTTTGCTGTGTTCCTTTTTGCAAGGGAAATTATCCTGGGTAGCCTAAAGTATCCTGTTTTGGTTTTCCACAAGATCCCAAAGAACAGGAGAAGTGGGTACAAGCTATTAAACGAGAGAACTTCACACGAGCGAAAATAAATAAATATTTTCATTAAGTGTTACTCGTTACTCAAAATGTCGAAATGAAGTTGAATGAAATAACCATAGGTATTTTTTTAAATCCTCCGTATAAATTAGTTTTTACATCTTTACTCAGTTACTAACTAATGGTGCCTAATTAATCATTATTTGTAGATTATAAAAATGTCTGAATTATTATGTTTCATAATATGTTTAGTATTATTGTAGTATTTTAATTGTATACTATTATTTTTTTAATGTTTAATAATACCAGTAAAGACCGGTATACATTAAGCCATTTTTTCTGACACCATTTCATTTCACATTTTTTTTATACTTAATGCATAAACCTGTGATATCTGAAATAAAGTATATTTTTATTATTATTATTATAATCCGTTTGTAATAGTTGTAATCTATACAATTTTTAATTACCAGCAAAATTTATATTTTTTGAGCAATATATTGTATATTTTTATGTATCATCCAACACATTTATAATTCGCGCGCTTACTTCGTAATATCCAAGTAGCGTGACGTCATAATTCTCGCGCGCAGGCTATTCCATTATAGATGGCAGTGATCCAAACAATAAAAACCACAATTTAATAATAGAACACAAAATTTAAAGATAAATTTTATTAACTTCTATAAAAAGTAGTAGAAAAAATTATTTACATTTCTCCAGAGTAAAGTTCATTTCCTTCCTTGGATTTTAATCCCCTTCGCTTCTCGTCGTGCAGCAAATTATCCGCGGAAGGCAAAAAGGCACTTTTATTCCTTGTTATGTAAATAACTATTAAAAAATGCTTTTATTTACAAGCCCTAAAAAGAAGAAAAAATATTTTAAATTAAATTAAACCCATCAGTTTAACACATTACAAAATATGTACGATATAAAAACTTGGCGACAGGCTTTTATATCATATAAATTATGTAATGTAACAAATTGGTGGGTTTGATTTTATTTTCTTCTTTTTAGAGCATGTAGATAAAAGCTTCTTTTTAAATCTTTTTTACTATTATTACATGCCTGTGGTTATAATATTGGTAAAAATCGTATATATTTTTTCGCTTTCGATCTCGCTCTTTCTTCCTGCCAACATTAATAAAAAAGTAAATCTTACCATTGGTTTGTCCAAACAAATTAAAAAGAAGACCTTATTCAAGAACAGTTGATCAACACCTTACTTCCGCCGAGAGCTAAACTACCATCAGTAGCAATATTCGCCTGCATTTAAAAAACATTTAATTACGTAATGACTTGGGAAAATAGTCCGGAGGATGTATAAGTGTAACATAAGCTTCATCAATGTGTAATTTTCTTCTAAATTACACTAGAGAGCACTTCATTAGCATTAATTGAATGAGACACTTAGTAAACTGAAACCTTATATCGCGATATCGTAGCTAATGCTGTGAAGTAGGCACAAATTTCTTGCAGGTAGAAAGAAGTCTGTGCAAATCAAGGAAGTTTAAAGGTGTATGGAAGCCCAATACTGTAGAACAAAATTGTCCAGGCGTGCAGGGCAGCGGGAATAGGGGGTTGGCCCCGCGGAATTTGCGCAATGAATAGTAGGTCAGGGCCGGATTTCCATAATTCTTTGTTACTATCTATAAAATTGACATCATCAAATGTCAAATTCCAACATTCACTTTTTTTATTTTTTGCACAAAATTGTTGGTTATTAAAGGATACTGCTATAGAATATTTAAAATTATTGTGTAATGTTAGATTTTATATCATATGATATAATATGGAAAGAATAGATGGCGCCATTTTACTGCCTTCTATTTAAATGGTTGATATTTTTGAAAGTTTTGTATTTTTACCAAAAATCTTTGTAAATAAATAAAAACACGATTTTTTAAAATAAATTTAAAACATTGTATGATAGTATTATGTACTTATCGCCAATTTTGTGATAAAAGAAGGGCAAGATAGTGTAAATGAGTTTAATCTAATCCTAAGATTCTGATTGTACATTAAAAAGTGAAAATTTTTATAACTGCTTTTTAGGCATATACTTTTCACTAATAACAAACATTCATGAGACAGAATAACATTGGTTAAAAATGTTTAGTAACCTTTGGTACCTGAGTATCCATTGTAACAGTATCTGTTAAATATTATGTGTGTACAGTATGTCGAGCTTAAAAAGTTGATAATGCAAGATTAAGAAAAAATCTAATTTATTTTTAAACAAATGGTATTGTCTCGAAAGTTGCCTCCTTTCCGATTTGATCAAATTTGTATACAGGGGTTTTGGGCGCTGATTACAAATCTTTGGTAACGTTTGTTTCCGAGATCTTCATCATCAAAGTTGAAAATTAAACTTACCTCATTTTCACTATATTCTCCCTTCTTTTGTACACTTGATTTTTACATAAAGTGGCACACGATATTTATAAACACCTTTTAAAACCTTGTATTTTTATTTATTTTACATCTTTTTCCATTAAATTGCGAACTTTTAAGTTCAAAGGCAGCAGCCATATTTGCTTAAAAGATAAAAGTGTAAAAAAGATGTAAAATAAACATAAAAAAGTTTTTAAAAGGTGTTTGTGAAATATTGTGTGCCAATTTAGTGTAAAAATCAAGAATTTTGTGCAAAAAGAAGGAGGAATAGTGTAAATAAGGTTAGTTTGACTTTCAATTTTCATGATGAATATCTCGAAAACGAAACATTGCCGAATTTATTTTTAGATTTGTAATCAGCGCCCCAAAAAACCGTACCAAAATTGTACTTCCTTTCATTCAATTAAAGGGACCTGTATATATTAAAATTTGCCTGGTCTGCCCAGTAATCAATAATTTTGATCATTTAAAAGAGTGTACTAAATTATTAAATAAAATAAAAGTACCTAAATTAAACCTAATTTCTTTTAATAATCCACGAAAACACAAACATTGTGGAAATCATCTAAAAGATAGTTAAGATTGCCTTTCTTTTCTCACTAATATTTCCTATGAAATTTTCATTTTCTATTATGCATAATTGATATATTATTATTTGTTCGGTTACCTAACGTTACGTCTTATAAGAAGCACCTAATTTAAATATAAAAATCTTACCTAAAGTTAAAAGACGGGTATGTTACCCTTGAATTTGCAAGACAAAACCATACAACCTCTAGTCATTTTGTTACGATATTATAAGTAACAAACAATAAACACAAAATTATAGTCACAATTTAATAAACACTAATCACTAAAATAAGAAGGTTTTGATTAATCCAAAAAACGGTACTCCGGCTCTCATAAAATTATAATGTGTTGGCTAACTTCACACTGATTTATCAGTGTGTAAGTAGGCAACACATTAAATTATTTCGTGGAATTTTGTTATTGCACAGAATCGGCGGGCCAACTCTGACAGTTATTTTCATACTGGGCTGGACATTTTTTGATCGAATGGGCCATAGCATTGGGCTTCCATACACCTTTAAACTTCCTTGGTGCAAATGTATAGGTACGCATCGTGCATTTAGTTTTACGTAAAATCCTCTAGGGTGCTTTCAAGGTCGTCAATCTTTGTGAGCGTATTGACTTTATAAATTAAGATTGGTTTTAAAATCTAAAGTGTTATAAAACTTATAGTCTGGGAGGCAAACGCAAAAAACCAAACCAATAAGAGATACGCATGAAACATTTTTTTTCTATATTGCTATGAACTATAGTCAAGTACTGCTGCCTCAGATCAGCTGGCTTAAAATGCATTTTTTACCTTAAAAAATCGATTTTTTTAATTAACTCGAGAACTATTGACTTTAGGAAAAAAAGGTATATAATTAAGATTAATGGTCTAGTAAAACTACGTTACTTTTTAATAATAATTTTTGTGGCCCTTTTAGTTTTTGAGATATTAACAATTTAAATTTAAAATAAAAACGAAAATATCTTAAAAACTAAAAAAAAATGTGAAAAATGTAACAAACAAAAAATATGCTTTTTCGTAAGCTCTATAAAAAAGGTTATAAACACATTTATAATAAAATAGGTAATAAAGGAGATATAAGCAAAAAAGTGATTTTGGCCATTAAAAATTTCGCTAATAACAATATTTTTCGGTACAAGTATATCAGCTCTGATCCATCTAAAAATTAATTCAAATTGTTCTATTCGTGAACTGAAATAAACTAATACACATGTGTCTCAAGGCAATGGGGGAGAACCTGGTGTCACGGATATTTTATTTTTTTTTTTTGGTCCAATAACTGTACCCATTTCGATCCAATTGAAACTTTAACCAAAATTAAATTTAAACTTTATTTAATTTTAAAAAATAAATAAATAAGTGCCTCCTTTATCTGGGTGTTATATACCTGACAGAACGCTTAACGGTTCTCGATCTTCTATGCTACTATGCCCAACTATCAAATGTATTTTATAATTTTAATTTTCTACAACTTTTTTGTTTTATTATTGTTTTATTATGGCTTCCGAGATGTTAATTAATTATATTACAGGTGTGGATAACACTATATGGTTGTCTGCAACTGAAATGTTTTATTACTTTATAAGTAAAACGTTTCTACTACAATATAATAAAATATCTAATAAAGCAGTTACAAAATAATTATAAATATACTTTCATGACAAAGTTATAAAACAACTTAGTCTACAAAACTAAATTGTTTAATAACGCCTTTGTAAGAGTCTTTTGCAGCATATTAATGCCGTTATAAAAACTTATAAAAATTATTTTCTTGTACTAGTTGGTCATCTTATAAAATACTTTTTCTAAAGTAGTATTTAGGACTATTTCGTTTTTTGGAGTAAATTGTTGCTCCAAAGCTTGCTATATAATTATTTTATAGAGATGCAGTCTGCTGTAGATTGGAAACAGGAACAAAATGATTACATAATTAAAATGTTTTTATTTAAGTATAATTATTTCGGCTACCTACGCAATAAAACACATTTGCTTTGATATATTTCTTGCATTAAATGAGTGGTTATGTTTCCTTATATTTATACCTGGGCTTTGTTTTTTTTTTAAATATTTATAGCGATTGATAGTGCTAAAGCAGAAATTTAAAATGTCAGATATAGGACAATAAAAAAAAAAGTGATTGTTTTCGTGGAAGATTGAAAATTTGTTGTAAAAATATTATAAATAGTAACTAATAGTAACAGTGGTATTAGCACTAAAACACAACAGGCAAGGGAAAATAAGAACAGGATAAAAATAATATATTATATATTTAAAAAAATTAGATTATAGGCACTTTTTTTTAATTCACATTCACCACTAAAAGCTCTATTTTCGAATGTAAAACAAAAGATCCCTAACATAATTCCGCAAGATCCTAGGAGGCTTTAAAAATAATCAGATGATCGTCATGACAAAAGTTGGAGATCAAAGTAATTAGGTACATTTGCTTTAAGAATGCCTGTGACACAACAAAATTTTGTCTAAGCACTGATCTGCCTAAGACTGTTAACTCAAAGAATCTTATTGTTTTAAATTTTATAAAGTAGCCTTATAATTTAATTATCGTAAAATGTTTGCTACTAACACAAAAGTATTTTATAGAAGGCAGCCATTTTAAATGTCCATGCACTAGTTCGTAACTCTAATACAGACATGTAAAGTTACAACAATTATCATATTTTTCTTGTTAATGACAGTTAAAAACGTGCTAACTTAAAAATTTATTATAGTTAAAATAATCTTACATAAGTATGTTTGCAAAATGACTTCAATTCACAAAGTGGATTTAATAACAAAAAAATCATCGGTAAACAGAAAGCGTGCTTAAAATTTGTTGACGACATGATATATAATTCTCAGTAAAATTTTCTTTGCACTAAAAATTTTAGTCTCCACGGGGGATGCGTCTAAACAAAGATCCATATTACTTACTATCTAATCCAATAAGTATGGCTTCCTCTCAGTATTTTTGCAGATGTTTTTCCTTGTCATTTCGTTTTGATTCAAAGATATTTGTGGCTACTTTAAAAATATATTTAAAAAACCTTTTTATTTTATTACTGTGTTAACGTTCAGCATGTTTTTCTTAAAAAGTCATAAAAATTCTTGGAAAATTGTTATTTAGTGCTATTAAAAGAAGCTTTAATAAAACAGTTCTATAATGCCGTTTCTAAATATTCTTAGGGTTAACCGAAATGTTTATATAATTATTTTTAGTTATTTCGATAACCATTACAAAATATTTATGGTGACTGAAGTATTTTATAAAATGGTGCCAATTTTACATTTATAAGTGCTGCAAAAACATTATAAAAATGTTTTCAAGAGAAATAATGTTTTATAAAATTTGTGTCGGAAACATTTCTAGGACTTTTATAAAACACTAAATTGCTAGTTGGGATGTGTATAGCTCATCGTTTAAATATTTTTATTATCGATTTTAATAATAACATTATTAATTTATAAGGACAGTTCAGAATAATCTTGAGAAAATTTTAATCATATTTTTAACATTTAAAAGAAGTTTATTGATTTTTTTTAGTCGAATTAATGTTTAAGCATTAATTTTATAATAATTTAAAATAGTAAATAAATGAATAACTACCACAATTTAAATAAGAATGGTTTTAAGCCTAGAAGAAGTAGATAGCTTAATAAGAGAAATGTTTTACAAGTTTTATTCTAAATAAACTACAAAAAAATATTTTTGATGTTAAAAATATGATTAACATTTTCTCAAGACTATTCTGAACGAGTAACTCCCTTTATAAATTAGTAATATTATTATTTAAATCGATAATAAAGATATTTAAACGATAAGCTATACACATAGTAGCATAGAAGACGGAGAAATGTTAAGCGTTCTGTCAGGTATATAACACCCAGATAAAGGAGGTACTTATTATTATTTTTTTTTTAATTAAATGCAGTTTTAATTTTATTTTAGTTAAAGTTTTAAGTGAATCGGAATGGGTACAGTTATTGGACCAAAAAAAATTAAATAAAATATCCGTGACACCAGGTTATCCCCATTCTCGAGGCACATGTGTACTAGTTTGTTTTATTCAATCAATAAAACAATTTAAATTAATTTTTAGAAGGATTGGAGCTGGTATACTTACCTCTATCAAAAAAATATTGGTATTAGCGAAACTTTTAATGACCAAAATCACTTTTTTGTTTATATCTCCTTTTTTACTTATTTTATTAAAAATATGTATATAATCTTTTTTATAGAGCTTACTCAGAGGCATTTTTTATTTATTACACTTTTTCGTAACTTATTTAGTTTTTGAGATATTTGCGTTTTTATTTGAAATTTAAATCGTTATTATTCCAAAAACTAAAAGGGCCACAAAAAATTTTGTATAAAAAACTGGCGTAGTTTTATTACACTATTAATTTTAAATTTTTCTTTTTTTAAAAACAAAAATTTTTGTTATTTAAAAAAAAATTTTTTACAATTTTTTAAGGTAAAAAAAAATGCAATTTAAACCCGCTGAGCTGAGGCAGCAGTACGGCTTTGAATTGACTGGTTTACAGTAATATAAAAAAAATGGTTAATATATCTCTGATTTGAGTAAATATTTTTAAATAGTTTAATAAAAACCCCGCACAATCTTTATGGAAATTGGCTCTCGGCAGTCGGCTAAATTCTTCAAAATTTTGCCAAGAGGTACCTTTTAACTTGTCAATCAAAAATCGCGCCCAAACTGTCAGAGTACTTATTCATTGTGCTACAAATCACAAGTACATTAAACTTTTTTAAAGCATTTCCTTTTACTTTCAAACCCTGTCCCCAACTTTCCCCCCTTTTTCCCCCCCCCCTTTCCTATCCACTCCTCCCCGACCCCAAGCCCCCCCAAGCCCCACTATACACTATTGGAGAATCGATTTTGCAATTGTTTTTATTAAATTTCTTCAAAATTTATTTTCTACTTTTAAATCTTACTTTCTCGTCCCCTACCCCTTTCTACTGTATGTCATTACCGTACCTCTGCGATTCCCCAAGCTTACCCAAAGAACACTTTCATGGGGCGTAGCTGTTTCTACTAATCTTTAAAGCATTTCACTGCTTTTAGATTCTACACTTACCTTATCACACCAAACCCCTCTCGTTGGCGGCTTTGGATAAGCTTGGAGAGTCTAGGGTGTAAAGAAGATAGTGGGAAGGGGGCGGTGACGGCAAAGTAAGATTTAGATATTAAAGGAAAACTTTGGGGGAATTAAATAAAAACAATTGCAAAATATATACCCATAAAAGAGTAAGTTGTGGCTTCGCAGGGGCTGGGGATCAGGAGGAAGTGTGGAGGGATAAGGTAAGGCGAAAGTGTGGGAAGGAGTTGGATTCCTAAATAAACTTTATATTTAACGAAAAAAAAACAAAAATGGCTTTTAACATGTTTTAAAATCACAGGTAAATACTTAGCGCAAAGAAATAAAGTTGTTTAAATAAAAAAACATTAATTATTTAGAAAATAAAAACAAAAATAAGGAATTATCTGTCATTGTACAAAAAGAAGTAGCTTAAGTATTTGAAATAAGTTTAGAAATTCTGCAAAAGGTGATATATATAAAAAGTCATTTTTATTCCCAAAAAAAAAATTTAAACGAAAGGAACCAAAGATCGAGGATTTGAGTAAATGTACAAAAATGAGACAAAGGATATTAATTTATGAACTTTATAGACAAAACGGCAAACTAATTATAATACTAAT
>JAHBCN010005393.1:27948-55864 GCA_019359885.1 Listronotus oregonensis
TCGAGGTAAAGCTGCGTGTGCTGCCTAGGGCTGACCCAAGGCTACGAATTTTAAAGACGGATATGAGGTCTTGCATTTCGACAGGGCTAAAAAGTAGATGGAAAAAAAGTTCTTGGAAATTTGACTGTACTAATAGTAAGGCTATATATAGCTTTACTATGAGTACCGTGTCGACCATCAATAACTTACAGCAGTATTTTAACCAAGTTTATTCCAGCATTTACGATCTCACTATATGTATAAAGGTGGTCATGTTTCACATCGTCTCTAAAAGGTTCAGAACGGACCCGACCAATACAAATTGGCCATTATGGTTTTAATAGATATGATTCATTTATTATATATAAGATATATTTTTATAGACATAATGTAATCAGACCGTAAAACACAATTTATTTGATTATGACAACTTTACTCGTCCGTAAAGACGATCCTTTCTTTATTAATTTGACCTGAAAGGAGTGCCAGGGTGTGAACTTAATGTCACTTACCGAAATTATTATCGAACGTTGACTGTTTCTCGTTAGCTTCTTCATTGATTCAATTTATCATCCTGCGGGTATGTCCGAATTTGTCTAAATAACTGAAATTGGCGAATAATTGCGCAGTAGCGGATATACATTAGGGGCACTCGGGGCTAATGCCCAGGGCGGCAAATTTTCTCTGGCGGCAAAGTGGCTTAAAAAAGTGCATTTGTGATAAAATCATCTACATATTATGATAAATAAAATAAATTTTTAGTTAGGCAGAACACATACTGTGTTCGTGTCCAGCAATGGCACGACTAAGATTCGCAATCCTCGGTAATGACACCTTGTTGCCGGGGAGGTGAAAGATCTCTCTCCCAACAGGATCATCAGATTTATTAGGAGTCTGGACCTGGTGGGAGAAATATAAAAGGGTGTGAGCCACAATAGACCGATCGGTCGCGGAGGAAGGGTGTTATACCCACTCACTTTAAACCTACCTACCTAGTAGAGTTAGTCCAGAAAGTAATATAAATTAAATTTTATTTTAAAAAAATATTTAGTAAAGGAGTTAACCAAACAGGCAACCCTGCAACTTCCCGCTATTTACAAATTTACAAATAAATTTAACGGGAATTTTTTTAGTGACATGAGAAAGCCTCCTTAATTTTGCTCAGAATTTTTGAAAGATGCATAGTGGTTCAAATATAAGAAAAACCCCAAGAATATCGATATAATAATTTTCGTCAGTCTTGGGGGAGAATCCGATGCTTTTAATTTTGACGGGAATTTTTCTGATGATACAAAGAACCTAAATTTCGTGCAATACTTTTAAAAGGTGTAAAAAATCCATATATAAAAAAAACACATAAATATCGATACGATGATCCAGGGTCAGTATTGGAGGTAATTCCGATGCTTTTAATTTACAGGAGAAACTTTATAGATGTACAAGAAAGACCCCTGAATTTGCCCAAAATTTTTGGAAAGATGTGAAGTGGTTCAAATCAAAAACTTTTTTCAAAATTTTTCGACGATATCTTTCGAACCAAGAACCAATTTTGATATGTTTGAGGGCGATCGACCCGTTTTTTAAGGTTAAGAGCTGATTAGTTTTGTGTTTAGTACACTGGGGCGGCGCTAAGGTTAAATTTGGCCCTGTTATGGTGCATGCATCGGCGAATTGCGAGAAGGCACAAAGCCGTAACTGTGGAAGATATAAAATGTGACCATATATGCTTAATTTTAATTTTCATATAAAGTAAGACCATGCAAACAGAATCTTGTAGCATGTTAGTGCGCCAGGCCAAGTTCCTGTCTGACGCAAGAAAGTGTGTATTTGACACGAAATGTTTCAGCCTATATTTCTCGCTATCATAACTTCGGTTTTGTTTTATATAAGGGTTTAAAATTTGGTATGTAAATTAACATAAGTATTCTAAGTACCTGTGCAAATCTTAAGAAAGTTATGTCAAGTATTCTCTGAGATATTCAATTTTACACACAAGTTAAGAAACAATGTTACAATTGTTTATTAATAGATATTTAACATCATGCATTAATGAGGAATAATAATGAATGATTTTTATAAATAATACTTATATATAAACGATCACCAAAAATATTTTTTACGCATACATACATCCCTGCCCGACATCATTTTTTAGCAAGTGTGATATATTTGGCAGGTATCCTATTTTTAAAAGGATCGTATTTTTAGAAAACCTTACATCTTGGGCAAATGTAACTTTTGACATAAATCATGTTTCGATTAGTTATTATATTTTTGTTTAAAGTTACAACCATTAAATTATTAAGTTGGCATTGTTGGCTCATTTAGCAACGTTATTAAAAATGTTTTTATTAACTGTATTTTCAAAAAAAAAACAGCTACTATGAATTTTTTGGTTAATCATCAATCTAAGGGTTTAAATCTAGCCGGTGACTCAATTACAAAAGGTTATCACAATTTTATTATTTTTTTATATGTCATTTATTAGGTCTAACTTAAAAAAACTATTTTGATTAATAAAGGGCAGGATTTTTTCAAAGTGCCTTTTACATCGAGTTTAAAGACTTGGTCATATTAGCCACCTTCTTCTTCTTTTTCTTCCCTGGGAGCCGTCTTGATTCACTACCGGAGGCAGTGCAGCCTCATTGGCTTTTTGAGCCCAATCTCCCCCATTAGTCTTGTTCCTTCTACAAGTTTGTATAACCCCGAGACTGGTTGGATGATATATTCCTATGGGTTTATTTCCGGTTGCCCAAATAATTCCTGTCTTTTGTAATTCAATGCTTCACATTCGCAGAAGATATGGTAGGCTATTTCTTCCCCCTCGTCGCACATTCTGCAGCTTGGGTCCCCATTGTATAAGCCTATCTTGTGTAGGTATCCTCTTAGGTTATCATGGCCTGTTAGCAACCCTACTGCTATGCGAAGACTTTTCCTACTGTGTCTGAGTAGTTCTTCAATCGTTCTTTTGGATGGGCCTCTTTCCCCAGTATTCCTCGTGTTTGTTTCGGATCCATTCCCTGGTTTGCCCTCGTGCTGTGGTTTTGGTCACTCCAAGGGCAAGTTCTGGCCCAAAGTATGGTGTGGATGATCCCTGTCTGGCTAGCTCATCCGCTTTTTCGTCATTTTGAAAGGGAGTAGATTATGAGCTTACATGTATCAGTTAATGAAGCTCAAAGGAGAACAAATCGATCTTCACGTATCATTTTAAGATGTTATAAAGTATGGATCAGAGAAGGCCAAGGACACAATGCAAGGGCACAAACGTCGTAAAAGAATAACATAGAGTCAAAATCGCTTTAATTCAGCACGAGCGATTGCGAATCAGTGGCTTCAAGAACACGAGAGTGTAATCAGAATGCGTACAGTATATATCCGAATGATATATACTTTTGCGGTATCAGAAATGGAACCAAGCGATCTTTAGTGATGCATCTCGCTTTTCTTGAGATATGTATGATAGACGACCAATAGTAGAGAGTTACTTAAAAATGAAATTCAATTGCTGTAATAAATCCAACTTTTAAAATTGTATGTGCGCTAGTAAAGAACACGACTACGGACAATTTTGTAAGAACTAGGAGGCAGAAGGACAAACAGTTGGTGGGGATGAATAAATTTTGTGGGTTTTACAAAACCTTGAAGATAGGCAAATACATTTTTAAAAACCAGTCCAGTTTGTTTGACACCACGTAATATAAACGACTGCATGCTTCCGGTTCTATCGAGCTTAAGTGTATGGAATGATTAATTTTATTCTTCAAGAGGTTTCGTGTGCTCTGTTCCATTTATAATATGTCCCATAACAATAACCATTTAATTAAATAGGAACAAATAAGAAAGGACGATTTATCAACACGCAATATCTTGTGGCAATTTCTTAATGTTGCCGTTGACAGGTTACACGAGACACCATAAGTTTATTGAATTTTGTAATATTTACACTCATTTCGTGGGTTGTAATCGAGTTATATTTATTTATTTAATATTCCTCAATAGACAAGTATGCCTTGCTGGGCTTTGATATAATTACTAGTTTTTTTATTTATTTTTTATTTATTCTGGATATAAAAAATACAAACCGGTATATACCGGGTGACAAAATACTTATGGGCATGTAACAGCCCATAAGTATTTTATTTATTAGAATTATATTTTTAAATTTGGATGATGCACCTGTCAGAAGGACACGTTTTAAATGACTAAATACCTCCAATATTTACACTTTCGGTGTAACCGGAAGTAGCCCTAAATTTAAAATTTTAAATAGCACCCTGTATATATTTTTAGCCTATCTGATCCGCCTTAAAATTTTCTTTTTAACCATGTGTCATACTTGTCAGTTTATTTCAAAATGGCTGCCAAAATCGATTTTTTCCAAGATTTTAGTAGGCCATGGCGTGACAATTACAAATTATCAGCATGTAATAGTTATAAAGGTATCAAGGGTATATGCGTGTTGTTAAATTCATCAGATGGTTCAGCGCTATAATCTATCGTGACGTCAAACTAGATTATCGCTAGTTTTATCCTTGTCAATATACTACTAAAACCACGGCCATCTTTCTTTAGCGCTTTTCCATCAATTAATTTAAAAACAGCTTGATGAAACAGCGATTAGTGCGCACGATTCATCGATGAATTTAACAACACGCCTTATTATAAGGATAATAACGCTTGAGGTCGATGGTGTGTTTCCCGAGGGCCTTTGGCCCGAGGGATATACGTTGACTGAAAGCGTTATTATCCTTAATACCCGTGGTGCCTTCAACTTTAATGTCCGACTATATTTTCTTTATATGAGAAAAATTTGAATGAATTTTGAATGTATTAGTTTAAACCAAATCAAGTACTAGCATTTACCTGAAAAAATTGTCGAAACATAATTGTGGTAACCATGGTTGTAAGTTATTTGTCAATAAGACAGCACATAAAAAAAAATTTTGCGATTGAGGCATAAAAATGTCCGAAGTAGTGGAAAATATCCATCTCCCCCAAGATATTTTAGTGAAAGCTGCTAAAGCTGAGCATGCGCTTGTGCCAGAAAAAACTAGGCGGATTTACAAGAAAGAATATTTCCATTTTGAGGCCTGGCTGACGGAACACTGCGTGGACCGTGTGGACGAAACCGTTTTGATGGCTTATTTTCAAGATTTGTCAGTCATATTCTCCAAATTCCCTTTGAACACAGTTTTCAATGTTACGTAAAGAATTAATAGTTCATAAGAAGATAAGAAGTAATGAAAAGTTGATTTCTCTGCAACAGTTCCTAAAGCAACTTGGGAGAAATTATCAGCCTAAAAAGTCGAAATTTCTGACTCGCGAACAAGTTATAACTTTTTTGAAAGAAGCGCCGACTGAAAAATATTTAGCAGATAAAGTTGTTTAAGACGTACAGCGGCAACAATTCATTCTGATGCGGGAGGTAGTTCCGAGAGCTTAATGAGGTTAGGAGGCTGGAAGAGTTCTTCGGTAGCACGAGGGTACGTGGATGATAGTGAAAGCTCCAAATTAGCTAAAGCTTCCCTTGTAGTTGGGAAAAGTATTACTTCAAGTAACACAGCAACTGCGGTGGGGTATGGAATTTTCTGGTCAGTTTGAAAATTGTACGTTTTACTTTAAAAAATAATTTTTATTATGATAAGTGTATTGTGTAAGTATGTTTGTATTTTCGTAATAAATGCTTAAGTGAAGATAATTTATTGTTTATTTATTGGTAATTTGTAGGCCCTAGGGCGTTATTTTTTTTAATAACGCTCTAGGGTAATATTTCGTATTTAACTGACTTTGACATAATATTATTATTTGTTAAATAATATTCCAGTTGGACATTAAAGGCGTTAAGATGTGAAGAATAAGGTGTAAAAAAAATGTAATTTTGATACTTTTTATCTAATTAATAAGGGTTAGGAATAATGGGTAATTTTTAACATTTAAGAAATGAAATGTATTTTTTTAATGCTTAATATCACAAAATCCAAAATAAGAAACTTTAATTTTTATTTAATTTAACTTTAGATCAAACATTTACTATTTCATATAAATTATCAAAACTGACCTTTTTACCAAAGTCGCAAAATTATACATATATACATTGTTTCGCAAATCCTTATAATAAGTATAAGTACAGGTAACAATAATGAGCCAAGTAGGCAGTGTAATACCCCAGCATAGGGATAACAAAAATGTTATACATATGAAGAGATTCATTAAATGACAAGACAATATTTGGTATAAATCAAAGAAATTAAATTAATAATTAAACCTGTAACACAAAGATAAACAATTACCACAGAGAAGTGTAGATATGTATAATTTTGCGTTTTTAATAAAAAAAGTCAGTTCTTCATACTGGTTCTGATAAATTATATAAAATAGTTAATGTTTGATCTAAAGTTACTTTAAATAAAAATCGGAGTTTTCTATTTTGGATTTTGAGATAAAAAGCGTTAAAAAAATACATTTCTAAGATTTTAAAAATTAACCTCTATTCCTAACTCTTATTGATTAGATAAAAATTAACAAAATCACAAATATTTTTACACCTCATTCTTTACATGTCAACGCCTTTTACATGCTGATAATTTGTAATTGTCACATCATGGCCTACTCAAATTTTGGGAAAAAAAATTGATTTTGTTAGCCATTTTGAAATCAAATGACAAGTATGACACATCGTTGAAAAGATAATTTTAAGGCGGATTAGGTAGGCTATAAATATATACAGGATGCTATTTAAAATTTTAAATTTAGGGTTACTTCCGGATAAACCGGAAGTGAAAAAATTGGTTTTATTTAGTCATTAAGGGCATGTTCTTATGACAGGTGCATCACCTAAAAGATAACATTGGGGAATCGTGATTTGGATACCGATACTAAGCAACCTCCATCAATATGGTATTGAAAAAAAAATCTCAATCTGACTTAACTATCAGACTCCGAGACTCAAAAGTCTCGGAGGCTTAGTCTTGTTTTTGCTTAAATCCCGAAGTATTAGTCTTGGTCTTGTTCTTGCTACAATCAGTTAGCCTTGGTCTCTGTCTTGCAGAAATTCAAGAACCAGACCGAGACTACAAGACCAAAATTGATTTTAGACAACACTACTTTTTAGATTCAACCTCAAAAAAAGAGGTATTTGAGATTTGACCAGAATTTTACCCAGAGTCGTCATTATGACTATTTGCGAAAAAAAGTAATTTTAATGGTTTACCTATCCAGGTCTTAATTTGTTTGTTTTTGTTTTTCGCCACTTCATTCATATAATGTTTTTGCTACATTACTTTTTATCTGCGCCGATATAAGTTCTACGTGATTTAACTTATTATTTTACTTTACGTTACGGCCGTAACCGTAGACAAATAACACTCTACGTTCATGCGCCCTTTCATCAAAAATATTTTTACGATACCGATATTTATGTATTGCATGCGGGCAATATTAAGCAACTTTACTTTACTATGTATTTTTATCAAATTGTAGGTTTTCTTTTGATTTAAATAATTTATTATGTCAACTTTTCGCCAAGCAGACGTGGATATTTTTCTATTCGCCGACTGTGATTTCCCGCATTACGCATAACGATTACCGAACCGGGTTTCACACGCACCAATACAAACAAAAACAACTTTTTAAAAATTTCCGCCTGTATATACTCGCAGGACTCTATCGTTTTAAAGACGTTAAGACCACCATCCAAAATTCCAGGGTTACTACCTTTGACGTAATATTTAGGTCCCATCAAACATTTGAGCCTTACTTCTCCATGTCTCATTTGTAGTTTAAACTTTTATGCACATTCTTTTCCAGCCTTAACCTTTAAAGCTAAAATTGTTTCTACCTCTTAAGAAAAAGCCGAAGTGTTGGCCAAATAATTTGCTGCCAATTTTACCCTTGATTCTCCCGTTAATTTCCTCCTTCCAACAGTTACCCATGTGCTCCCTATCTTAACCCGCCTCTTGTGACACGATCATTTTTCCGGAGAGCTGGAAAGCTGCACATGTGCAACCTGTCCCCAAGAAAGAATCCAAACTTTCCTCTTCCAACTATAGACATACATCTATTTTTTTAGCAGCTGTTTGTAAAGTAATAGAACAAATCATTAATTCCCAAATCCTAAAATATACAGGGTGGTCCAAAAAGTTGTTTAATTTTTAAAATTAAGTTAAAAAAACAAGTTAAATAACTGTGTTAAATTTATTTTTTTAAAATTACATTGTCTAAATGTGCCATATCTGTCCTGGCACTCCTGAAGCCGACCTCTAAGTTTTTCATTACGCGGCGGCAAATGTCTGCAGGTATGGCTTCGATTTCTTGTCGAATATTGTTCTTCAGGTCTTCCAGGTTGGCGGGGCGATTGCAGTATACTTGACTTTTAAGATATCCCATTAAATAAAAATCACAGGGAGTTAAGTCCGGGCTTCGGGGGCCACTTAATGTCTTCTCATGGAAAAATCAATCAAACGGGCAAACCGTCCGAACCACGGGCAAAGAGAGATTCGGAGTGTGGCAGCTGGCTCCGTCCTGTTGGAACCAAGTGTCACGAGTGTACCCTTTAAATTCTTTAAAAGCGGGAATAGAAAAGGTTTGAAGCATGACCAAGCGACTCTGCGAATTCACCGTTACTGCGTGATTTTCGAAAAACATCGGACCGATTATTTCGGATCCCGATATTGCAGCCCAAACTGTGACCTTGAGTATCGAAATGGCCATTAAGGTGGAAATAAGTCTTAATCTACGGCGAGATACAGTGGCAAAATTGGTGTTGCGGTAACACTAACGTACACAAAACGAGCGCTCCTTTCCCGTGTAACTCTGCATGGTGGCTAAATTTCCCTGAGTTAACCTATCGTTTAAGCTGGACCGCACCATAATACCCCCCCTACCAAATTTTCTAAAGCGCCATCAAATATTAACAACTTTTTGGGCCACCCTGTATAAAAAAAACAAGATTTTACATGACAAACTCTTTGGACTCCGTCATACAAGATCCACAGCAAAACTTCTGCCCTGTTTCTCACACAACTGGAACAAGTCCATTGATTTTCTTGGTGAATCCCATAAGACATGATGGGTTTCTTAATAAACTTCCTTCCTACGGTCTTCCACCTAAGCTTTATTCATGACTCTCTATTTTTTTTCCAATTAACATATATCAGTTATTGTTATACTTTAAGCTTTTACCAAGCTAATGCGTGGTTTCCCAGGGCTCAGTACTAAGTTACTTTTGTGAATAACCTTACTGGCACATCCATAGTCTTAGCAGCTTCAGAAAGGATTTCCCTTATGAGCCAGAAAGTTATTTCCTTCTTAGGGGGCGTCCATAAATTACATGAGGTGTTCAAGGGGGAGGTGGTAAAGATAAATCTTTCTAAATCTCACTTGGAGGAAAAGCGAATATCACGTTTTTTTTCTAGTAGAAACGATATAAAATTGCGTAAAAGTAAATTTTGTTAGTTAAAAATTGTTTTTAGAATGAAAATATGTCGAAATTTCACACAATAGTGTTTTTCGTATTTGTCCGAACCCCGCAGAGCAGCACAGTTATAATCCAACGCGATTACAGCCAAAACACAAATTTTTAAAAATCTCACATGAGATTTGGGGAGGGGAAAGGGAAACTTCTTTCTCTTGTCCACAGACGGCCTGTAGGGGATTTGTCGGTTTTTTATAAATATTATCACGGCTTAAGCTTGAGAAGTTAGCCAGAATAATTCCTCCTCTGGCAGCTCCTAACACAGCAACATAATTACTTTTATGCATCCTTTTACAGTCCAACTTGAGAAGCCCCGAACTTCACACTTTGCTCTTTTTTATACCTAGAGTGCCAGACTATGGAACCTGCTATCCGCGGAAGTTTTTCCCACCCTTCCAAACCTACAAATATTTAAGTGTCGTGTAAATAAACTTCCTCTTACCACACTTAAGACACCCACGGTACGTTAGTACTTGGTTTGGTTTGGTACTCAAGTTATGGTTCTGGCTGCCAATCTTTTTTAATTCCAGCGCCGTAAACCAGTACTCCCCTTCCAGTCATATGCTGCGATGTCGCAACATAAGCCTTCCCGGGCTTTGTCTGTGGAAAATCTGGATATTCGGGCTCTGTAGCCCCCAGAAATTCCGACTAATTCTCAACTTAATCGATGAAATGCACAATTAACGGTAGTCAAACCAAGAGCTGCTACAGGTATCGCGCATAACCGTTTTCTGTCAGTACTGCCCCTTCCTGATGAGCGCGCAACCATCTTCCGCCAGTAGGAAAATCCCTCGTCGTAGGGCTCCCAGAAAGAAACAGATATAGGAATCATCGCTCACTGCGCTTAGCCCCAGAAGAAAGACCCCATATTAATTGGCGGCGAGTTCCCTCGATTTTCACGAGCAAAATCACTTGTTTTCCGCGCCACTGCGGTCGATTCCACCGAAAAAGCTAAAACAGCTTCCAAACGCGTGTTCACTTGATGAAAGTCGAAACGGAAGTCCACGTTAGTACTTAGACCTTTAGCGATCGTGGATTGTTCGAAGATAAAAAAGTATAGTATATTTTTTTCTGGCTTTTGCACTTTTGCTTTAAATATCAGAAGATGGCATTGTGTAATGTTCACCTTTAAAATTCCAAAGGATATTTTAGGTAAAGAATTATAAGCATTTACTTCAGTCGCCTTGAGTTTGCTATCGACTTTTCATTTCTAAAAAACTATTCATCTTTTTTCGGTAAATTGTGTATCGTATGTAATCATCTAGAATAATTGTGTTTTTTGCTCTTGTTTCTTTTTTCCATCTTTTTATAAACATTAAATGATCTAAAAATTGAGGACAAAATTTTGTCAAATTTTTACATTTTTCTATTGCATTCCAATACTTTCATATACCTACAGCTCTTTATTCTTTTTACAGTATTTTAAGGGCAAAGGAGACAAAGAATATTTAGTCTAGGTACGACGTCAAATGTAACTCTGTTTCAGAGGTTTTTAAAAAAGCACAAGAAAAAACAAGAAATAAGTGACGCTTTTCTACTCCACTGATTGCATATGAAATCCGTTACCTATTTAAAATGCAACAAATATACAACCATTTGCTGCTGATAATCTTTTCACCATCCTGTAAGTAGACACTACTTTCATATTAAAATCCTGAGTCACCTAATTAGGTCCTGCAGTGCTAGCCATGCCTATAGACCTTAAGAATGTATCACTTTCAATGAATCGGTAGCAGGGCCGTTATTAACATAATACTTCAAGGTAATGATATTAGTAAAATTGGGTATTGTTTTTAATGCAGCCATTTTTCGTGGGTGTATAAACAATAAAGACCATGTCGAAATGTTTTCTTTGAAATAAATATGTCAGTTATTGATTAATTATTTAACATGTATTAATAATTAGGACAAAACATTGTGACAATGTTAAATAAATCTGGTTCTTATTATAATTAGATATACATAAAATTTATTAAAACCGGAACTTGAATTTTTTAATAGGTACAAAAAGATATAAAAAAATAATAAACTAAAACTACTAAATTTGAGAACAATAATGACTACTTCGGGTCCGAGAATTTTGAGAGAAAGTGTCGAATGGACTTGATGTGTTGTGTCCGACCGAAGGTTCTGCTTTAGTTTCTGCTTCGGCCACATTTATTTTGGCCTAAACGGGACCTTCGGTCATAAAACATTTTCAAAACGGCCTCATATTTAAGATACAAGAAATTTTAAAACGTTGTTTTTATTTTGGGAGTTTTTATCCAAAAAAATCACTCTTATTACCATCTTGACCCGTATTCTTGACTTTAATAGAAAATTAGAATTTCTTTTCTTTTTCACTTCCCCGATTTTCGATGGATTGGAAAAGACCCTATTCTTAAAAAGACTTAATAGAAAAAAAATGTAAAAATAACAGGCAGCAGAATAATAAATTTAAACCAATGAAAATAAAGAAAACTTTGACAGTCATAAAACAAGGATATTGTGGCAGTTAGGAGTAGCATCTATGAAGCTACTCGTAGTTTTTTTTTTAATTGTGATTTTAAAATTAAAAAATCATCCTACTAAGAAACTTTTAAATGCTCACTTATGTTCTTTTGTCTTTTAAGCGTCAATATAATACACTAAGCAATGTAATATACTGATTATAAGTTTTTTAAATTATTTTCTGTTTAGCTAGATTTATTTTTGAATTATTTATTTCTAAAAAAATTAAGTTTTGTTTGTCTCTTTAATTTATAGGTTACGGAGCACTATTTTCTCCTAATTTTTACAATTTCTTTTGGCCTAACCAGAAAAAATCACATGATCTTAAAATGTATTCATTACTATTACTATTCAATATTATATTCAAAATCAAATATTGTTTTTAAGAATGCAGTCACGCCCAATTTTTGCCCGTTTCTCTTACAATTTCTACTCCGTAAAGCTCAAAAATAAAGGCCCTGTTGTGTATTTTTTTTGTACGTTGTTATAAATGATTTGAGTATTTACACAATAATAAAGCCCTACAAAATAAAGATTCACTAACTTTATGGGCTTCGAAAAAGCTCGGTTTCCTCTTTCGAGACAGGAAATATTTGTCCCTTTTTAATATGTATATGCTCTGTATGTATCCTGAATCAAATTCTTTCTAAAATATTGTAACCATATTTGAAGAATGGAGTCCTTCACAATTCTTAGCATTATTGATTTAATCCGAAGAAGGGCAGTTACCGTTTCCCTTATTAATGTCTTCACTATTTCCTTTTCTTGACCACTAAGCTGTGGGAGACATGTCGCCTTTTTAAGCCGGAGTCTCATGCGTCCGATTTCCGACCATCCGACGTACGAAATTTTTTTAAATTTTGTGTCGGAAAACTTGCATGTCTCATTGATCCGAATTTCGGATTCCATATCCAGTCAAAAGAAAAGAAAATAAGAGTATTTTGAAGGTCAACCTGTGAAACTGCAATAAAAAAAAGATAAATTAATATCCTAACGGAACTAAAATATTATTTAATGGAAGAAGAAAAGTGGTTGTTGAGTATGAGGTAAATTCAGGTTAAGGTTAAATTTTTTAAAAAATTTTAAATTATAACTGTTTATTTTAATATTCAATATAAATTGAAATTATCCCAACAAAATAAAGAAGGTAAGGTTAGAAGACCAGAGAGAAACGTCCGACATCGTAAAAAATTAAATTTAATTTAACTCCATCCGACGTCGGATAAAATGTTAAAATATTCGGATGAAAAATGGCGCCAAAATGTTCTGACCAATCAAAATATTTTCGGATGATCGGATCGTCGGAAATCGGACGCATGAGACTCCGGCTTTATAGGTATTTTTATGGCTTTTACTCGGAGCCATTGGCCAATATTATTCCTCCCCTAGCAGCTCCTAATAGAGTAACATGAAGTGCCTCTTTCATACACCCTTTCACAGGTCCCAACCTTGTTCTAGGCTATTGAACCTTCTACATATACATATCTTCAAATTTTCAAGTCAAACTCTCGGCTCAATAAACTACATTTTACTTCACCTAAAAAACCAGTGTACTATAGATGTATTCTTGTTTCGTACACTCGCGTTTCGTACACCTTAAAAATTTCCCCCAAATATTCTTATTTCGTACACAAATTTTTTTACGACATCTCGTTTCGTACACCAAATACTGGGGAAGGTTAATGTCTCTGATGGTTTATAAAATATGGTAAAATGAATTAAACCTAATTTTATAACTGAATATCAAAATATTCCTTGCTCACATATAAGATGCAGAAATATAGAATATTTATTTGAATAATAGTGGTATTAAAATAATCTAATAATAATATAATTTTCAATATGGTATTTATTTGGTTGGTTATTTGAGTCGTTACAATGGTATCCGTATATACGAATCCAGAAAACACCGTATAGTACTAAAGCTTCTTACCTTTATAGACTATCCCAAAATTAAAAATAAAAGTAAAAATTGGCTTTATTTGTTAAAATACATTATCGTTATTGGCGAGAATAACTACATGGAATTAAATTAAATTAGTACAGTCATACGTACAATCAGCCTTGACAGCACCAATTTAATAATAATTTGTTATTTGTTAATTATTACCTGCCTAGTATAACATATACATATTTTAATAAACTTAATAGATTTAGAAAGGAGCTAAAAAAAATCTTGAGCTTTTTATTTAAAATAATTTGTTTTGGTGGCAAATTGAGACGAGCGGTTTAATTTAAATTTTGATTTAAATCAATACCCAATTTATTGATATTCCAAATTATTTAATTGATTTTTTGTTAAAGCATCCAGCTTTGTAAGTTGGTGTTTTTTAAAGACAGTGGCATTTGTTATTTAAAACATCTAACTACAATTATCTTAAATATAAAATAATGTACTATTTTATTTAATATCATTGTATTACTAAAATATAAATTTAATAACTAGAATATTTGTAATAAATTGTTATAATTAAACGCTAATAAAGTATAAGTAAGCTGAAATCAGCTAAACCAGAACTTAAGAAGTGGGATTATACCCACTGCCTCCTCCTGCGAAGATCTGTAGTTGGAAGAAGCTTATTAGTCTGGAGGACCTTTTAATCTAGGATATCGTCACGTCGTCATAGTCAAACAAACTGAGGACCTAGAGAGTGAAAGGCTTGTACAGGGTGGGCATTTTATTAGGTTCCTATACATTTTCTCAGAAACTGCAGACTTTTAAGAAAAAAGTTCGGACAAAAGTTTCTTGGAATAATTTATGCTTTTAATTAATTCCACTTCCACATGTACAGGGTGTTCATTGTGTTGGCCACCGGTGTTCACTTCCTTATTTTAAATGGGATACCCTATATATTATTATATATTTAGATAGCGCCTTCAAAGACGAGTTCAACAATATACACTCACCGGCACAAAATTCCGCCACCCTGAAATTTTGGCCAAGTTTGATGTTTTATACCTTTTTTATTTTTTATCCAATTTTTATGATTTCGTTACTTGTTTGTAGATTCATTCATTGTCTTCTTTTTTAATTATTTTATAAAGTAACATTTTTTGATTAGGCTATATTATACAGGAGTAAATCAAATGTTGTTTGTCGTAATTTCAAAACACCCTGTAGGAAAATTGAGGTGGATAATTTTGTTTACATACAGTTTCTTGTAATTTTTGATGTATTCTAAACATTTTGTTTTTTTATTTATTCCATTATCTCATTTCTGCTGCATGCTGCAAAATTTTAAATGAAACGCTGATTTAAAGCTTGTTTTTATTTAAAAAAACAAACAGAAACTATATCATAATGTTAATTATAACACAATCAATTTTAATAGGTAACGTATATTTTTTCCTCTCGCAGCAATAACAGCTTGCATTCGTGGCATTGAATGAATAAGGTTACTTATTCTTTCTTGAAGAACAGCATCATATTCTTCGGTCAGCGCCAGTCGTAAGTCTTGCAAGATTTATGGTTGTACAGGACAACGACAAACGGCCCTTTTAAGTTGATCCCAAAGATGTTCGATTGGGTTAAGATCCGGGCTACATGCGGGCCATTCCAATCTTAGAAGTCCAATTTCATCCAGATACTTGCTTACTACATGTGCAACGTGAGGTCTAGCATTATCATGCATTATTGTAAATTGGTTTCCAATGAAAGGAGCAAATGAAACAACAATTTCTTGGGTGATTTCTTTAATGTTACGGTGGACGGTTAGAGCTTCATTTTTAATGAATACAAGATTGGTGAGTGCTTTTGTAAAATACCTGCCCAAAACATGACGGAACCGCCATGATATGAGATTAGTTCTGATATGGTGCAATCAGCATATCATTTCTACGTCAGAATACCCGCTCACTAGAGTCCAGTCAGAATGCGATCTTGCAAACCTCAATCGGTGTTGGCGATGCCGAGGAAGTAATTGTGTACATATTGTTGGCCTTCATGAATAAAGGAAACCCAGCTTCTGCCAATCTTCTACGTATCGTTCTTTCACTTGCATTTACTCGACCAATCATTTACAAGTCATTTCCTAGACACACAGCAGTAAATCTTCGATCTCTTAAAGAACTTACGGTGACAAAGTGATCATCAGTTGCAGTGGTCATTCTCTTTCTGCCAGAGCCTTGCCGCCTAGTAAAAATTCCCGTCTGTAAATACCTATTCCAGGCATCTCGAACTGTACAGGGTTTCTCGCTTATGAGTGAAGTTACAAAAATGCGGTTTTCGCGACACCTTGTCAAACGAAAGATGTCGCAAACAGATTTATCCTAGCCCCCTTAGTTTCTTCGCTACAGGGTGATTTTAAAAAAGTTGTATTTTCGGTTACCACTCGTATCTCAGGTATCTGATAACCTATCGAAAAGATAAAAACGGACCCTTATAGAACTTTTTACGCAAAATACAGTGGCGTACTTGAAATTTTTCTCGGATTTACTTTCTTTGAGATATTAGCCAAAGTTGCACTTTTTTAAATGGAACACCCCGTATATTTTTTAGTCATATTATTTGCCACACTGAGGGCTTTCTAAAAATATAATATAGTCGAAACTTATTTTTATAAACTGCATGAAAACATGCAATTATTTACTTTTAACATAGGCGGCTTTGGTTTAAATTAATGACAGTCAAATTAATCAACGTCAAATGATTTGCTATTGAATTTTTAATGCTAGTTCCTAGATTATCGTTATCATTTATCTAAAAATATGGCACAAAACCAAAATTTTGAACATTTTGAAAAGTATGATATGAATAGATGTTTTATATTATCCAACGAAGACGTCGATGAGGCGGCGGAGCTTTATCTAAATAGGTACGTTAGAAGAACGACTAATATTTTTTTCAAATTTGACTTTTTTCTCGATTTCTATATAGATATCCTGAAAGAGAGAGTCTGATAGGCGCATATTTCGTAAAATACAAAACAATCTAATTCAATATGGGTCATTTAATAAACCTAGGCCGAAAAATTATAGTAAAGATAATGAAGTAGCTAAAATAAATGTTTGGAGAGTGGAGTTTTGTAACTGGTTTCTCAATATGTGTGAAAGGCAGATTAATTTTGAAAGGAAGATCATTTGGTCGGACGAAGCCCATTTTACCAGTGCGGGTATCCTCAATAGGAACAACTCGAGGTTTTGGAGCCAGGAAAATGAACACGTTATTTTTCCCAGGGAACGCCAGGGAAGGTTTGGATTCAATGTTTCTTGTTTCAATTTGGGAAGAAGAATTGAATATTGTATTTACCAAGGAAATTTGAATTCTGATAGATACATACAAATCCTTCAAGAAAAAGCAATGACTATTATGAAAGATATTCCCTTGCTTCAAGTAAATGACATCTATTTCCAACAAGATGGAGCTCCGGCTCACAACTCTCACGTGACACAACACTGGTTGGAACAGCACTTTCCTAATCGATTTAAAGCCACGCACGGACCTATTCGATGGCCACCACGGTCACCAATTCGAACAGTATTTATAAAATTAGTAGTTAAGTTTGTCTTTTAAGGCTAAGAACAATTCTAGCGTAAAATTGTTATTTTTATCCATTAGATTGTCTTGTTAATAAATGTTTATATTACTAGATTATTTTTTGGTGAGAGAAGGCCTTTGACGTTGATTAATTTGACTGTCATTAATTTAAACCAAAGCCGCCTATGTTAAAAAGTAAATAATTGCATGTTTTCATGCTGTTTATAAAAATAAGTTTCGACTATATTATATTTTTAGAAAGCTCTCAGTATGACAAATAATATGACGAAATAATATACGAAAAAATATACGGGGTGTTATATTTAAAAAAGTGCAACTTTGGCTAATATCTCAAAGAAAGTAAATTCGAGAAAAATTTCAAGTACGCCACTGTATTCTGCATAAAAAGCTCTATAAGGGCCCGTTTTTATCTTTTCGATAAGTTATCAAATACCTGAGATACGAGGGGTAACCGAAAATTCAACTTTTTTAAAATTACCCTGTAGCGAAGAAACTAAGGGGGCTAGGACAAATCTGTTTGCGGCATCTTTCGTTTGACAAAAAAGTAGCACGGTGTCGCGAAAACCGCATCTTTGTAACTTCACTCATAAGCGAGAAACCCCGTAAAACACACGAAAATAGGACACCCTGTACTGTAACTTTTGCTACGGCCGTCCTCTATTAAGGCAACAATTTTACCCAGTTAATACCATATTGACAAACAACAAATGATAATACTGTCACTGTCAAACATTCTGTCACAATAATCTCGTCCTTAGCCAACGTCGATAATTTTTAACCAAAAGCTTGACATACATTTTCTAAAAATTACATCGTTTTAATAAAAATTTTGCATCTCTGACCAGAAATGAGATAATGGAATAAATCAGAAAACAAAATGTTTAGAGTACATCAAAAATTATAAGAAACAGTATGTAACCAAAATTATCCACCTCAATTTTCCTACAGGGTGTTTTGAAATTACGACAAAAACAACAGTTTGATTTATTCCTGTATAATATACCCTAATTAGAAAACGTTACTTAATAAACTAATTAAAAAGCAACACAATGAATGGATCTACAAACTGATAACAAAATCATTAAAATCGGATAAAAAATAAAAAAGTTATAAAACATTAAACTTGGCCAAAATTTCAGGGTGGCCGGCGAGTGTATAACAATACGGGTCTGTGTCGCAACGTTTTAAATTTATTGACGTTTTTCTTTAATTTTTGACCTATCTTTAAATTAATAAAAAGACGCTTAACATTTCTTTTTTAAAATTTGTTTACGTAAAAAAAATACAAAAGCTTATTTTATCTACGTGTCCATCGTAAAATTTCTTGAATTTTTTAAATGCAAACCCCCGTATATAATAAAAAATCTATATTTCAACGATGTATAGCAACAGAGTCCTGCGAGTCACCGTTTCGAACTTATGGATGATTGTCTTCAGAAAAGGTCATATTTTTCTTTTTCCAACCACACTACATCCTATATACTTAATATTATGAATCAATACAATAAATTTGGTTTAAAATGAGTTAACCAAATTCCCGATATTAATTTATAATATAATGCATACAGGGTGTAGTGTGGTTGGAAAAAGAAAAATACTTTTCCTGAAGACAATTATTCATAAGTTCGGAACGGTGACTCGCCGACCCATGTTGTTATACATCGTTGAAAAGATCTTTTAATTCTCTATATAGATTTGGTATTATGTACAGGGGTTGCTTCTAAAAAACTCAAAAAATTTTACGATAGACACTGTAACATTTTTAAAATTAAAAAAAATTGCCATCTAATATAGATAAAATAGGCTTCTGTTATTCTTTTTACGTAAACAAATTTAAAAAAAACTATTTACCCTATTTGTAAAAATGAGTCAAAAATTAAAGAAGAACTTTAATAAATCCGAAACGTTGCGACACACACCCATTCTGTTACATATTGTTGAACTTGTCTTTGAAAGCGCTTTCTAAATATGTAATAATAAATAGGGTGTCCCATTTAAAATAAGGAAGTGAAAACCGGCGGCCAACTCAATGGACACCCTGTATATGTGAAAGTAAAATTAATTAAAAGTATAAATTAATACAAGAAACTTTTGTCTCATCTTTATTTTTCAAAAGTCTGCAGTTTCTGAGAAAATGTATAGGACTCTAATAAAATGCCCACCCTGTACACATTTCCAATTTATTTTAAGGAAAACGTGGTATTAGCGGTCACAATGGAAAGGGAAGATTACTCTGTAGAGCTTCCTGAGCAACGACTTGTAATTCTACGTAGTAGTGCCGAACCTTACCAGGTCGGTACGTGGCGGTTATGGAGTTATTCAGTTCCCATCACCACTACCCGTGAGGCACTCCTTTCGGAGGCATAGCCCGTATGTCTACTGATAAGTGGTGAGCGCATCACCCAGCTAATCTTACCGGGTGCTCTGTTGCAAATCCATTGACTTTGCCGAAGACCGTATACAAGCGTTTCGTCCTTTTGGACTCATCAGGAGCGCCTTGTCAACAATAATCAGTAATATTTCAGAAATGCTAAGAGATATCAAAATCGATTAAAGATGCCGTTTTAGTTCACAAATAATATTTTTTTACACATACATTTAGTTATCTCAGTGCTTTTAACTAGCTTCCTTTTATGATAAATTTCAAAATGTTTATAAATTCTTAGTTTTTACCCATAAAAACAAAACAACTCAAATTTTGAATTGGTTGCATTAAACCGCAAATTAGGATTTAGTCATATTTTAAAAAATCATAAACGAATAAAAATCGTATAATCAATCGAAACAGGGGGGTATGGACTACGTACTGCCTGGGTTTTCTGACACTTTTATTACTAATAAACGAATTGCACACTCTGTATAGTGTAAACCCTTTAATAATCGTTTGGTAAAACCCAAAAACATCAATGGTTATATTTTATCGCACAAGGGCGACACCGGAAAAGCGCTTTCAGGTAAATTTGCTATATTAGGGAAAATGTTGATTTAACTAACTAGAACAACAAATTTCTACGAACCATTTTACGCTAAATTTAATGGTAATTTCTATAAAACACATCCACTTATGTTTATAAAAAACTATTTTAGGTTTTTTTTACAAACTAAAACACTTCCATGTGGAATTAATGTATTGTAAATTTTCCAAGCTGGCACCTCTAAGAAGATCGTGACTTATTGTTTCGACAACGGTTATCCAGGGGGGCTGGTTTTCGCTGGTTACGTTACTAAGCTAAAAAAGCTACAAGAATTAAAATCTTTTTATTTAAGAAACAAACCTACGATTTTTAATAAACAAGAATTATTGTAAAGCTAGTTTGTAGGCAGGTTGTTTGATATAGTTATTTATTGTAAAAACGCCAACAAGTTGCCACATCTCAAAAAATAAATTTAAAAAGCTTATTTACAAATGTAATAAAAGTATTAAAAAATCCTGTTTTGTGTTAATACGGGCATCATCGCTTTAAGGTAAATAACTTGCGACAGTCGTAGACAAAAGTATCGCCTTATATTTCCAGTCTCCATTGTTCTCGGTCTTTCCAGAGATTGTCTGCTATGTCTCTTTCTCCAATTTCCCTATTTATCCCCTCTCTCCAACTTCTTCTTGGTCTTTCTCTTCTTCGTCGACCTTGGGGGCTCCACTTAAGTACTTGCTTGGAAAGTCTTTCTTCAGACATTCTTTAGACGTGTCCGTACCACTTTAGTTGTTTGACTTTGATTTCGTCCACGATGTCCTGTTTTTTTGTCATTATTTCTTTGATTCTGTCATTGGTGACTCTTTCCATTCTGGATTTGCCTGTAGATCGTCTCCGTAGCTTTTAGTTGTCTCTCAGTTTTTTCTTTAATCTTCCACACCTCACTGCCGTATATTATAATATTTTTAAATATTGTGTTATACATTTTTCGATTGTTGTTTTTCGATATATTTTTGTAACAAAGTATGCCCTTTATTTGAGCTCCGGCCCTTTTTCCCTTTATGTTACGTTCTTTAATTGCTGTATCCAGGGTTCCGTCGTTAGTTACTTTCATGAAAAAAAAATGTATTTTTAAAAGACCTTTAGTTTAAGTTAAGTATATAACCTTTTTGTCTAAATGCAACATCTTTCGAGCTATATTCAAAAAACCGAATTTTCAGGACTTTTTCAAGGTATCTGAAAAAAAATTGATTTTTTTTATTATAGGATTTTTTTTTCAAATTTTAAGTGATTTAAGATTCAAATGAGTAAAATAAATGATATATGATTAAAAAAACCCAAAAATCACATTAAAAAAAATCCTATTTTGGACTGAAATTTTTTGTCAAAATTACGTTTTCGTTTATATATCCTTTATTAGTTATCTTAACAAAAATGTTTATATAACTTTTTTATACACAAGTTTAAAAGTTTTTATTTGTTTCATATTTTTTGTATCTTTTATAGTTTATATCTGAGGTTCCCAAACTTATTTTGTCTAACGCCCACTTTGAATATCAGTTAATTTGTAGCGCCCCCCATTTTTTTTACCTTAAAAATCTCAATAACATATTAGTCTCGCCTGGCGTTTAATTAAACCTATATTCTAAACGACACTTTTCTTACCAGACAGAGCAAAAATAATGGAACTTTACAATATTAGAGTATCTTTAATTTAAAATTAACAATAATTAACATTGATCAATAATAACTAAACTTTACAATATTAAGATTATCGGAGTAGCGAGCAGAATGCGTGCATGCTGCGGAACGTCACGTCTATAGAGGTGGGAAATTTGAATCTTTTTACTAAATCGATTTATTTGATTTATTCTCTTAAAAAGATTCGTTCCCAACCGATTCACTTTATTATGATGCCGGTCGGACTTGGTCGGTTTTGAATTCCACCAAAAATGTGGTAGTTATCTTTAAAAAAACAATGATTTACATTTATTTCATTTTGGTATATTTATTATTTAAAAAAAAATCTTAGTGTCATTATGTGTCATATTAGTCAAAAATTGTAATCGATAAAAAAAGCTCTTTTAATTGCCAAATAGGTATATAGCCAAAGCTGACTCGAACCGACAATACGCATAAATTGTTTGCCTAATACACCTCTGGTAATGTGAGCAAAGTCGAAATATAACAGACCGCTCGCCACTTGTCAGGTCGTAGCACAAAAACGACCGATTTGCCGACATAAAAAAACCTAATTACCGAATTTTCGAGTTCGAGTCCGATTCTGACTTGTGACCTTATGAACGAAACGAATCATCCAAACAAGGTTCGTTTTTCATCACAGAGTGATCGAGCAAGTGACTCAAAAAAGAATCCATTGAAAACCGGGAATGAATTAATTTGAATCAATGCACTGATTCGTTCTTTTTGAACGAATCGAATGACACACCTCTAGTCACGTCAGTCGCCGGTCGGTCGCGAGCCCCGGCTGTATAAGATTTGGGCACCTGCACTTCGCAAACACGGACCTTCGAACGTTGACGGACTAAAATACAGGATTGCTCGAATAAATCGTACAATATTTGTTCGCGCCAAACGTGAATTTTAATTTCAATTTTATTTTTTTCTTGGTCGCAACAATATATACCTATTTTAATACGTGCCTTTGGAGGTGGGAGCTCACCTGCGACACTTGAAGACACAGAATATTTTTCAGTGTTTGATAACTATTACTAAATATCTTAAGATATATAAATAGCGTTGTGAACGCATTAAAAATATTAAATATTTAGCATATTTTTAGTCAATATTTATACAGTAAAATAGGATAAATATGAACTAATAAATGGATGTTGCGTATTAAGTACTTTAATTTCAGTAAATTTTAAAATACGAAGTAGCTGAAGTTCGCCCCTTGAATCATATCAGCGCCGCCCAATTTTTTCTGGGTCCCTTACCGCCCCCCTCTAGGCCTCCAGCGCCCACAAGGGGGCGTTATCGCCCACTTTGAGAAAGACTGGTTTATATAGTCGTAGTCCAAACATTGCTTGATAGCAGGTTTCTGCCAGTAAATGTCCCGTGTCGGTTTTTTTGGGGTTTTCTCGATTTTTTGCTGTTTGAGCCCACATTTTGACTTCAGAATTGTGTTCAGCGGAAAAAAAATACGCCAGAAAGTACTAGTCCGACACCAACCACACACCATTCTTTTTTTTTTTTGTGGGCCTATGTAATTAACCATGAATCAAGCCCAATATACTAATATACATCGTGTACCAGTATAATACACATACTCCAATTTATTTATATAACTAGATGAAAAGCCTGTCTCCGCCAGGCGAGAGACAATATTAAGTATCCTCTGTCTCCGTAAGACGCCTTTCGTATGGCTAACGGTAAAAAAACACTTTTTTGCTCCTATTTTTGTCCGGGGACGAAATTCAAAAAACTGGCTTCGTTAGGTTCTAGCCACTGCTAAAGAATACCACTGTGCCAAATTTCATGATTTTAGAGCTCAAGCCATAACTTCAGAATCACGTGGACAGACAAATAAATATATATACCTACCTACATATAAATATATCCACATTAGCAAATTATATATATATATATATATATATATATATATATATATATATATATATATATATATATATATATATATATATATATATATATATATATATATATATATATATATATAATATATATATATATATAAGATGCCATAGTGACCTTCGATGTTTAAAAGCTTTGTTTGTCGTCATACAAATCTAACCAGAACTAACTAAATTTGCGTGGTAGATAATGTTTATGGCATTAACGGTTAAGGAGTAAAGATTTGAAATTTTAAACTTTTGCAATAAAAAAGTTTCAAGTGAAAAAGCCTACTTCTCATTTCTATTTTAATAAAGTTCGTACTTCCAGTTTTTTTTAGTTCAAAAGTCATTACTAAAGCAACTTGACAAGAAACAGTACCATAGAATTAAAACGCCTTTGTACGCAGGTAGCTTAAAAGCGATAATAAATATTTAGTTTGGAATTGTTAATTCATTTCCATTTCCTATTAACATAAATGCATATTAACACTGCATATCCTTAGTTTATGCATTTGTACGATAAAGCCCCGTTAAATATATTATCATTCATTCTTTGTTTTCAGTGCTGCTCAATATGCAACTCGTTAAATACAATGCATTATTTATCGCTTCAAAGTTGATAAGTTGTCAAGGAACCGCAACGGACGTTGACGACCACGTTGCAAATAAATTAGCTTTGATACTTTATTTCTTTTTGGATTAGTCCGTATAAATGCATAATATTATACAGAATAAGGAAAATTGTATTATACTCAAGCATTTTTACTACATTAAGACAAGAAAATATAAATAATGGCGGAGGATGGGTTGCGCGCGCAGCGTGGGAAATCAAACTAACAGCAAGCTGGTTGTACGCAATACCAGTAGCAATCCTTGCTTCGACCACCGTTAATTTGTCCTTTAGTCGATATAAATAATTTTAAAAAGTTTGTTTTTGTAAAAAAATCGGGATTTCTGGGGGCTTTTTAGCTTGACATCCAGATTTTCCACCGATAAAGCCCAAACTCCGACTGAAAAGGGGGAGCGGTTGCCGTGAAAAGCCATAAAGCAAAGAAATAGAATAGAATACTTTTTTTCTTTTTTAATTTGTTAAATACAAAACCAGCACAGCTAACCAGAACTAATCAATCCGCTTCTATACGAAATTGCCAATCCACATTTAGTCAGATTTTTACAACACAACATGACGAAAAAGCGTCAGATTGTGTAGCGTTATTTTCACCATATACCAATCTTCATAAAGTGATTAAGATCGTTATGAAAGACGCCAAAAAGACTACGTTAAATAAAAGAATGTATACAATTGTAAAAGGCCAGTTTTAAAAAAAAAATGAGTATACAAAATATGTATACTTTTTTTTTACAGTATTAAACCAAACATGCAGTACTTTACAAAAGAAAAAGCGGTTTTTATTTGCTTTTGTTGAATTTGTCGAAAATCTAATAAAAAAAAAAAACCAAAAAAAATTTTAAACATAACAATTAAAAAAAAACCCAAAAAAATTTTTTAAAGAAAAGGTTTTTAAATTTTAGGAAAAATATATTTCTGCCGGGTTAAAAAAATTTTTGGGGGAAAAAATTTTTTAAATTTCGCCACTTTTCTTTGTCGGTAGGAAATTTTTTTTGAAGACCTTTTTTTCCCCGGGCCCCTATCCATAAAAAAATTTTTGGCACTTGAAAAAAAAGTTTAAAAGGGCTGCAAAAAGTTAAAAAAAATTTTAAAATTTTTTGTTGTGGTATATAAACAGTTGTGTTTTTCCCCAAAACAAATTCCTTGAAAAGGGGTGAAAAATTAATTAATACTGAAAGGGGAAAAATTAAAAAAAAAAAAAAAAAATCGGTGGATATAGAAATATTTTGTTGCTGGTACTATAAAATTAGGGGGTTCTTAACAAAAAATTTTTAACTTTTTGGGTTTAAAAAAAAGTTTAAAGTGGTGTAACGGAAAAATTAAAAAAAAAAAAATCGGGTTTATTAGAATATTTTTTGCTGGTACTATAAGGCGGTTAAGTGCTTTTTGCATAATAAATTTTTTCCCCTTGATAACGTGGTGAAAAATAAAGTTCAGAGTAGCATGAAAAGGGTTTTTTTTTTAAAAAACAAATTGGGATCATTAGAAACTATTTTGTTGCTGGTACTATAGTACAATTAAGTGCTTTCCGCACAGTCGTTATAACATTGTGTAACATAAAGTTCAAGGTAGCATGTAACGGGGAAATTAAAAAATTAAAACAAACGGTGGATCATTAAAAAATTTTTTTCTTATACTATAGTAGCAATTAAGTGCTTCCGCGTACAGCAACAAAATCACAGCCTTGATAACGTGGTGAAAAATAAAGTTCAAAGTAGCATGTTATAAAAAAATTAAAAAGTCTAAATTTTGATACTGCTAATTTATAAACATTATTGCAACAAAATCGGTGGTGCAGTTGGCAAGAATTAACGATTTATTTAAAAAAGTCTGCTATCTTTATATCAATATAGCAGTAATTTCGATTTTTAAAAACGACTTGAGAACAAAATCTTTATTTAGCAACTAATTAGCTTTTCAGTGATTTTTTATCGATTTTTCTAATTTACTTCTTCTAGCCTATAGAATTAGATAATGTCGTTTTATTTTTTGGACCCTCCCTTATCAGAGTTCATCAATACACAGGCGCATAACTACTGTGAAAATAACCTTTTTTAAATAAAACAGTTTTTTGTTCTTGTTAGTACTAATTTATTATTTTTTAAAAAATTTTTTTTTTACAATAATTAAAATATAAAAGGAAAAAAACAAAAATTAAAAAAATGATCCTAAAAATTTAAAAAATTAAAAAAGCATTATAAATTTTTTTTAAATAAAGTATTTTTTTAAATTCCAAACATTTTTATTTTACTTTGTATAAGGGCTAATAAATTTTTAAATACAAATTTTTTTTTCTTTTTTTAAAAAAAAATATACGGTTTTTTAAAAAGATTTGTATATTTTATAATTTTCTTTAAAAATTAAAGAATTACATTTCTTTTTAATTAATTTTAAATTTTTTTTTTATTTTTATTTTTTAAAAAAGAAACTTTTTACAAATATTTTTGTTTAATAATTCCTTAAATTTTTTAACCCAATTAAAAAAAAAAGCTTTTTTAAAATTTTTCAAAACCCTTTCGTTTCTTTGGACAATTGGGGAAAAACGGGGTTTTTTTACTCGTATGCTTATTAAATTAATCCCCGGGGAAGGCAAAAAATAACAGCAAAAAAATTTTTGGGTCTTGCATTTATTTAAACAAACAATTAAACCCATCTTTTACCTTACCTATGGCCCCTTAAAAAAGTCTTTAGCAAGATAATGCCAGGCCTCATTCCAAAACTTGAACATGCCCACATCAATTTTTAATGGCCCCCAAAATTTCCAACCATATTAGATAGATATAGAGCATATCTGGAAAATTGAAGAATAATAATTTATTCTTCTCCTACATACATTTAAAACGTTCAATGTCATCGACAGGGGCTTTTTAAAAAAATTTTTGGGGGGGAAAAAAAAAAAAAATTTTTAAAGGTTTTTTCCAAATTTTTGAAAAAAAAAAAATTTTTAACGGAAAAAGGGGTTCCCAAAAAAAAAAAACCCCCGAATATGAGTTTGCAAGTGCTTTCTTTTTCCCAAAAAGAGGCTGTTATTTGGTTAGGATGTATTGAAAATTTTTTTGCGATTTAGCTAAATTTTAGAATATAAGGTAGTTACTTAGAGCATATATACTATAACTGCAAAAATCTTTTTTTGCTCCAAGGCGCGTACTTATGGGGTTGATACTAAAAATTAATTTAAATGAAACATATACGTCACTAACCTTTATAACTTTTGGATGGTAGTTAAATTTTTATTAAACATATTAAAAAACTTGTTTCTTTGCATTTTGCGAGCTTCGTTTAGTTTACGACCTAAAAAAAATTTTAATAAGGCTGCAGCTATTAATTTATCTACTTAAG
>JAHBCN010005394.1:0-55873 GCA_019359885.1 Listronotus oregonensis
TTTTTTTTTTTTTTTTTTTTTTTTTTTTTTTTTTAAGCAAAGGAATTTGCCTATACTATTTTTGGCAATATTATTAAAGTAACACCCTGTATATTACAGCATATTTTTATGTAAAATCGCGAAATATTTTTAACCGTGATATTTGTTTCCTATTGCAATACACTTTAAAATAACTTATCAATCTACGAGATACTCGATATGTTTATTAAGTGAAATCCTTGAACGACCTAGGACTACCGCAACACAAATAAAACAATTCGTTCTTGATATTAGAAAAATTGAAAAGAAATCCGGCATTGGCGAAGTAGCTCCGACGAGCAAGAGCAACAAATTTCTGGCCGCGAAAAAGTGTGTCAATGAGATAACCTCATTCGTTGTAATTTCTTGTTTTTTAAAACAATCGCTAATTTCAATAAACTATCGTACGTACCTACATTTCCTACGGTTCACCGATTTCCTGTTTGAAATCTACTGCAAAGTAGGTGAAATATAAAGTATTTTACAAACGATTTAAACGTTTGCTTCGACAAAGTAAACTTAAACTGATTGTAATATAAAAGTTGTTAAATTATACAAGCTTATCCAAATTTAGTTCGCCGTTGGATATTTAAATTAGCAATTCATTATTATGTTTACATTCTTTAAAATTAAAAAATGCAAAATCCCATTGACAATACTGCATATGTTTATATTTAACAATTTTGGCCCAACCGCTGTGTTTTCACGTCGTTGTCGTGGTTGGGCCCAGTAGGATTTTTTGAAACATGCGCTATAGTTGTTGATTATCGGCAACTCTTTTGGCAAGATGGAAGGGATCCGAAGCAAGATGACACAAGGTTAACCAAAGGGTGTTAACATACCGTGCTGATGAGTGAATGACATCCTGTGCCTTAAACAGGTGTCTCCAACGGTGCCTCTGAGATACAGAGCGACCTTTCAGAGTATCTAGCCTTACTGCGGTAATGCGGGGCTCTGCCGTGGTGGACTATTACTTTCCTAGCTTCAAACAGAAAGCGGACAAAACCGCGGAAAAAAGTGGCAAAGGTGTGCCGACCGAAACGGATAAATCCGTTTCGAAAGGTAACACTCAAGGTCACAAGCAGACAAAGGTACGCCGACCGAAACGGGTGAATCCGTTTTGAAAGGTGCGCCTAAAGTCACCGGCGCCTGTTTCACGGAAAAAGGCTAATCCATCCCGAACAAACAGGTGCTTAGGAAGGGGTCCCTGAATTCCCAAAAAGAAGGGGGCAGAACCGCCTTTATAGGGAAAAAGGTTTCCCCGGTTTAAACAGAAAGCGGATAGGACCGTTTTCATAGGGTAAGGCGGGGATGCGGCCTCAGAAAGAACTCTGGTTCCTGTAACAAGGACCTGGTAGCTACCCACGTCACTAGACCGGGAGAGGAGGGCATGAACGATTAACCGTCTGCTCGTCATACTCTCCAGGAGATAGGAAACCAGAAACATCTTTGCTTGTGGGTTTTGCAAAACGATAAGAGGAGAAGTAAGAACTCTTCCCAATCTGGTATCGGATTTATTAAAGTCTGATCCTATTGAAATATATAAAGGTGTGCGCCACAATAGACCGATCGGTCGCAGTGAAAAAGTCCACTCACTTTAAACCTACCTGCCTACCTAACAATTTTGGAAACATGGGCTTTAAACTAAAATACTTTTGAATTTTTTTTTGCACTGTCTCTGAAATAATTTCAGGGACAAGGATCACCATCTCTGTGTTACAAAAATGGCCCTTAAATTGCAACAAATTACGATGGCGTTGGTGTTCGAGGCGGTTGATAATCCGGTCAATTTAGACATGCAAAGGTACAAAAATACGCATAGAGCTAAAAATTGGTAGGAATATTCGGAACACCATTAAAATGAAAATTTAAAAAGCCTCCATCGATCCCGTACCTGAAAAAATTATACAAGGTCAAAGGTTACAAAAAAGGCTTTTCGCGTTTTTCAGCAAAATGGTTTTAAAAAATTAAACATAAAATTATCTATGAAAAATGTTTCAATAATTATTTCTTAAGAGCCACCGTTTCTAAAACATAATGGAAAATTATTCGTCAGAATCCTAATACTTCTGCTTACACTTCTTCTTATTGTTCTTCCAGTTTATCCGGCCCCTGTTATTCTCTTTCTCCTCTTCTTCTCCTTCTTTAAATTGCGTTAACAGCGATTCACAGTTTCTGTTTGACCTCCGATCAGTGAAGTGCTCGCGATAAAAAAAATACACAGTTTTTTCCGGGAAGGCGGTTGAAGGTGCTGTATTAAAAGCTTTTACCGTCGGGGATCAAGGAAAACTCAAGCAAAAAGATGGACCCCGGGGCCAAGCGCTGTGAACGAAGATTCCTATACCCTGTTTCCCTTTTTGAGGGGGCCCCCCGCCGAGGGTTTTCCTAATGGCGGAAGATGGTTGCCCGCTCAGCAGGGGGGGCAGTACTGACAGAAAACGGTTATGCGCGATACCAGAAGCAGTCCTTGGTCGGACCGCCCTTGTTTGTTCCCTGCATCTAAAATTTTTGCTAAGAATTCAAGTTTTGGAAAGTTCGGAATTTCTGGGGGTTACAGAGCCGATCCAGAAGTACCACCTACAAAGCTCGGGAAAGCTCACGTTGACAACAACGTGTGTCTGGAGCGGGGAGAGCTGGCGATGGCCGCGCAGCAAAGCCATACCGGGGGTATAAAAGCCCCAATTCAAGCAAGCAACAACGACTCATGTCTCCTCGTTGATATTATTCGAATTCTATGCTGTTGGTAATTCAACATTAAAGCACGATTGGCAGTGACATTTAGTACATGCCAGAGAACAAAACAATTCAACTTTTTTGCAGTCGCATTTAGCACTACATCCCTTTTTAACAGTTGCAAAAAATTGTGTTAAGGAGTTTCTCGGGCGCAGGTGGGAGTAAAGTCTTTTGGGTCTAGTTGATAACCAAGCCACACTCGAACTTGATAATAGCCGTTGATGAGCAGAAAAAGAGGTTGAAGGAAGACAAGCTAATTGCACTTGTTTTTTTATCAAAACATGCGTGTTGAAGCCTATCTAAACAGGTAGTTTTTTGGGAGCTCCGTATATAGAAAAAAAAAAGCGAATTATTCCGTTGGTCCTAACTTTTTACGGAGTTGAGTTACTCTATTTAAAAACTTTAGTATATTGATGTGCACATAGATTTCACAGATAATGGTGCACCGAACATTTCTATCAATTGTTAACTCTATGCGAATTTTTGTAGCTTCACTACTATTTTTAGATCTAAATTGACCGGACTACAAGTTTATTGGTTCACACCATACCCTCCTGCTACACTAGCGCCTCTTTAGTTTACGTATTATGGGGCCACTTTTTGAATCAATCAACCATAAGAGATGGTCTTCCTTACTACTTCTACCCTCCATACTTACAGTTATACAAGCTTGAATGGAAATTAAAAATTGTTTTTCAGATCTGAAAACATATATTACAAAAACTATAAAAGATAGATATATCAAATGTGGAACTTTTTTAAAGCTCCTTAAAGATCGTTTTATTGGTAATGCAATATGTAGGGTGTACAAAAAAAAAGTTTTATTGTCAAACTTATGTCGATATCCATATTTCCGAAACTATTAAAGCTAGACGTATCAAATGTAATATTTTTTTAACTTTTATAAATGCTATTTTACTATTAAACTCCAAACCGCGATCGTTAATTGTTTTTTGCATTCTTTAATCCTAAATGACGTTAAATTACTACTAGCTTGTTCATATAAACACTTTTGTATTTTGACTAATAACAAAGTTACCAATAAAAGACGGTGAATTTGGATAACCCGATATACAGGGTGTTTCAAATTTGATGCAGCATTGGGATCTCAGTATTTTAAAGGACAAAAAAATAATTTAATTAGGTCAAAGCATATTTTAATGCTAAATAATTTGTTAAAAGACACAGCTTCAGTCTCTGATTATTCCGGAGATATCCGAAAACAATTGAAAAAATCAATTTCATTATAATGTTGTTTACGGCATCCATTATTGATTATTTTGAGAAACAAAAGCACTTTATCAAAGGACTTTTCTATGCTTTTTTAGAAAATAATGTTTTTTTCAGATATCTCTAAAAAGTAATAATGTGTCACACTTGTCACCAAATTGTTCCCTATAGAACTGAAGGTGTTTAAATTATATTTTATTATTTCAACTTGTATTGTCAATATATGCAAATAAAATTGCAATACATGATTCTTTATTTAAATGTTGTATAGTTGGTACTGGAAGTTATAAAAACAAGGGTCATACGATTAACTAGCCTCCTTCATCCTTCAACTGTGTAAATAAATGTACATACATAATTGCACAGTTTTATTAATAACGAAGGATTAGTTAATAAAATATTAACTAATAAGAACGTTACTGTACCTATAAAAAGTTTTTTTTTATGTTAGAGAAAAATATGCCTTAAAAATTGCAAATTTTTAAATTTAATTTTTGTAAAATTAATTTTAAAAAAAATTTATTTAATATGGAACAAATTAAGCATATTTATTTTTTTAATGTTTATAGAATGTCTGTAACATGAATACGGCTATTTTTTTTAAAATTTTATTTATTGCCCCCTTTACAGAATACCTTGCTATGATGCGAATAATATTTTTTATTTGAATACGTAATTCGAATTTTGGAGTTGAACCAATTATAACTAACAAAAAGATGGTACTTACCATTGCATTTAAGCGGGTATGTTGGACTTTTGTTATGACGTCTTATTCATATAATTCAAGTCAAAATTATCACTTAAGGGCCGCTTGCACGGATTAAATTTAAGCTCGGCTTTATTAAGCCAAATAAAAAAAGTAGCCTGGCTTATATTTAGTTTGCTGAACCGCCATAATTTTTAGCGGGTTTTACTAAGCCAGGCAAATAAACTATTCTCGCACAATAGTTCATTTTTTCACTTTCACGCACCTCAAAGGCTACCAAAATAAGCGACAGTAGAAGACAAAGCGGTTCCAATTTTTCAAATGAAGTAAAGATGACACCTCTGAATATACTTGCTAAACACCAAAGTATTATTGAGAATAAAAAGACTGACCAGGCCACAATTCAGGAAAAAAACCGTGCTTAGATAAAAGTTGAGGCTGAATTTAACGCTATTTTACCTGAAGGTTTTAACAGAAACTATGCAACATCAAAGAAAGTTTATGAAAACAAAAAAAAGGCGCAAGGAAAACAGCGGCCGATAAAAAATTTGAAATAAAGTGTACAGGAAAGGGTCTACCTCAGATAGTAAAAAAAAGATCCTGCACATGACCTACTTTTAAGAGTCCATTCGCGCCGAGAAAATTGGATCCAATTTGGGGTTCGGGGCATAATGTTTTTCTCAAAAACGGTATAAGTTATCGATAATTTTCAAAAACTATATGAAAGCCAACACTTAAATCTAGGCTTCGCTGTAATAGTTTTTTAAATTTGGATTTAGTTTTTAATATTTCCTTGAGTGAAAGTCACCCTAAAATCGGTTATGTTTAGATACTATTTTCTCTTAACTCGACTGATATTTTAAAAATCCGTTACAGCAGAGGCATAGATTATTTCCTTACCTTTAAAATGGTGTATAATTTATGTCATTTAAGTGAAAAATAGTTACCGAAAAACGTTATCTCCTGTAGGCTTGCAATCGGAAATAACATCGCATCGATACACCGAATTTGAAAGAACCTAAATAAAATATAATATTTTTAATGCGGCTATACGAAAATTGTGAAAGTGGAAGTTTATTAGTCTCCGGCCACCGTCTCCGCGTCCTTTCGCCCGATCCCTAAGGTGTAGCGTAAATGCACTCTTAAGCTTAATGAATATCAAAACTGTACAGGGCCTTGGTAATTCTTTCGATTCAAATTCAAAAAATACAGCACCTAAAGCTGAATGCAAGCCACACAATCAAGAATTTGAAAACGAAATAAATACAGAACAACTGAGAGATCAACACAAAGATAACTTGGATTTTGAGATAATTGTACAGCCTAAATCTTCTAAAGAAGGATAAATCCGGTAATTCCTCGCGTGGATTATTTCTTACATAAACTTACCTCGGAAATCAACATTCCAATATTTCCAATTTTCATTTCATTATCAAATTGTTCATTCCGTTCCATTGTATGTTTGACATTGACACAAAAATGCAAATAGCAAATATTAAATAAAATTTGAGGTTAGGAAATCGGGCTTTTCCACTTGTCTATAATTTTGGCGGCTTTTAATAAGCCTCGCTTAGACTTCTCTAAGCTAAGTTTAGTAGGCGGTGCAAGTTGATATTTTAAAAAGCCCAGTTTAATTCAACCTGTATTTAAAACCAAATACAACTGGGGTGAATACTGTCGAATTTTTGGTAGTTCGCCTAAATTTGTTGTTAGTTTTTACTTTAGGTTTGTAAATTAAATTTTTACGTGCTCTCAGAAAATAAAATCTTAAACTTTTGCAGCAGTGTATTATCAGAGACAGCGCAGCATAAAAGTAGCATGTCTTAATTATTCCGCAAACACAAAAGTAGGTTTAATTATTTTTCTACAAGCGTGCGGAAAAATTTTCCACACTAAACTGAGTGTTAAAACTATCACTATGCAAATCTTAAAAACAATTGACCGAAACACATTTTCCATGAGAAAAATCCCCAGTGACTTTTAAAGGTGATTTTGGTGGGTTAGGGGGAGTTTCGGGTTTTGTGCCCGTGAAGACTTTTAATCAGAGTTTTGAGAACAATAGATATGCAAATTTTGAAAATAATCACATATAATATTTTCATCATAAAGTGGGTCAATAGGTTTTGTTAAATAATTTTAAAAATTTTAACTCCTAAAAAATTGAATTTATCGACAAAAATTTTAAAAAAATGTGCTTCATCTGCGCTTCGAAGACCTTAAATTTGGCGCAAGCAAAAATCTTTTATTGCGGCTGAGATATTAAAAAAAGAAAATATCTTCATGATTCAATAAAATACTTTCTGAAACACCCACGTAAATAAAAAAACAGCACGTCTTCTTATTTCCAACAAGCCTAGCTCGAGACAAACGCTACTGCATTTTGATGCTTCCATATTTAGCACTTGGTTTCCTTACGCAGGCGCAGGAGAGAATGTCGACCCTTTTATGAGCAAATTGTTGAAACATTATCTTCCTTGATTCGACATACTTATATTTTTCTAGGGTTGCTTCGCACCATAGGAGACAATGCCAATACACTTCACAAACGGTCCATAAATAAAAAAAGAACTTTATTTACAACTAACTAAAGAAATATTATGGTCCTTTAAACACTTAACTATAATGGTAAAATTTAAACATCACATTCCTTTTATAGATTTCCCCCAATATCGTCTTGTTAAAACGATTTAAAAAAATGTCTTGTCTAAAAATACAACCCGCACATAATTATTGGAACCCTAAAACTATTAGTTATATCCCTTTAAACATGACATCTAGCCCCACCATAGTCAGTTTAAAAATAAATAATTGTAACAAATAAGTTTCACGGCTATAAATATCTTAAAATTCCAGTAATGTCTATTTGTGGAGAAACATTCAGACAGGCATTTAGGGAACGGGACAAAAATAGGCCCTATTTTTTACCTATTTTTACATGTGTCTTAATAGGAAGGAAGTGCAGGGCTAATTTTAAGAGTGCAACACCTTTTTGGGGTTATTTTAAGAATGTGCTTTTAGAAAGAACATTATTTTCTTTTATAAATCATATAGAAGTCCATATTTTTAAAGATCAATAAAAATAAAAGTAATTATTGGAAAAATAAAGCTTATTTTTAAGTTACTACATCATATATTAATATTATCATTAAATACGTAAAAATACTCTTTGTCTTTTAATCTTAGAACAGTCAACAGACGCTAAAAGCTTAACGTACGGTGGCTGCCTTAAGAGAAGTAAATGGTGGTTTATTGACACGAGATTAAAAGATTTGAAAATTTGGAGGGGTAGGAAAGATCTCTACAGGCAGAAGGTTACATAGCCTACAAGCTTTGGAATTCAAAATCAAAGTTAAGAGTTTGGGGCCTGTTCAGTTAAACTGTAAAAAAGAAAAAATTATACTGATACTTCCTGTTAGTTCATGGAAAGTTTCTTGTAAAAGTGGGGTCATTAATAAGACAAAGGGATTGAAACCAATGGGTGTGCAGACACCATTTCCCAGACTTGAGAACAATACTCCAAGTTGGGTCTAATGTGGGATACATTAAGGGCAGCAGCGTGCAGTCCATGGAAGCAAGGGAAGCAATGCTTTCCCTAAAATCTTCAACCGGCTAATATGCTAGAAAAATAGTCATTATTTCTTAGTAAACTGCAATATCCTAAATATAAAGGACAATACATTATTAATAGATTAGTTTAAATAAATTTGTTTCTATTTTTCAAATTTTAACTTACTCTCTGAAAGGGCATAGGAAAAAGGAAATACTTTATGGCTCAAAAATGTTGTGGTGTGAATATAATATGCTTGCCCAAATTAAGATCGTTCTTAAATGTAACGGCTTACAATAACAATAATTTAAAGAATTTATTGGTTAAAAAAAATTGGGATTTTCGCAGATAGGGTTACCCCGGTGCAAGTCCAGAGGATACATGGTGTAAGCTGTATGTTTATTAATATTTACTTACAAATATAACTAAAAATACGTTTAAAAGCTTTAAAAAAAATTCTTAACTAAATCGGTCTTCATTTTAAGGTAATAAAAAATAGAAAAAAAAATTAAGTACGGATTTTAAAATTAAAGATTTTCAGAGAATTTTTTGTGATTTATTATTTTGTTGTGAATTCTTTTTTTTAATACATGTTCCATTTTCTTCTGTGCATTTCACTAATTTCTTGGAAGTTTTATTTATATAAACTATATTATATTTCCAAAAACGTTATGTACAAAATTTCTTGCAAATTTCGCAAATAATATATTGGTAAAATTTTCAGGTTGTTATAGTCATTAACCAAACGCACAAAAGAGTCTTAAACATAACATATTTAAAAAACAGTATAAGTGCATTAAAAAAAATGCAAAAATTGGAGCTAGTGACTTACTGAAACGATCTCATAGGTTCTTACAGAAAATACAAAAAATTAATAGGATTAAGATTAGTACTTTTCATATAAATAATAACCTCTCGACGCTGTATGAAATTTGACTCAAGTGGACCGCCATTTTTGACATTTAGTTTTTTTCATAATTTTGATGCAAGTATTTTGGTAATAAATAATTTAAAATATTTTTATAACATAATACTTAAAAAAATAGATGAGTCAAATGGGACATTAATAACAACTATTTTGTTTAAAATTTAACTTAATCAACCCCAGAACTCAGTACTGGCACCAAGTCTATTTCTTCTTCACACTAACCATCTTTGTTTTAATAACACTAAAATCTTGTACTTCTATTGTTTTTATTTTTCAATTGGTACGCAACGCTTCGGTTAGAGATATATCTAACCGTTTTCAAGTGATAACTGATAACAGAAAACAGTTCATCCATCCTTCATTTCTAGTGAATATAGGCTGTGGAACCAACTGCCTGAAGAGGTCTTATCTTCGCCTTTAAACCTCCAATCTTTAAATCTCGTGTCAATACATCCTCTCTTTGACGGTGGGTTTATACTAATGCTTTAAGTCTTTTAGCCCAATCAAATTGTCATTCAAAATAGGGCCCACGTAAGCATAAAATAGGCTATTTAGTTTTATTATTTTAATTGGTCCATTAGGGTGTTAATAACAGTAACCTGTGGTTTCCCACAAAAATTTTTGATGGGAGAACTTTTGGCGGCCCGAAAACCACGAATTTTTTTGACATTTTTCAGTTTTTTCGATATATCTCGAAAACTAATAGTTTTATCGATTTTTTTATTTTATACTGTTTTAAAGATCATTAAATTTCCTACAATTATTATCTACCAATGTTCCATCTAACTCTAAGAGCAAGCGAGCTACAGCCCGTCAAATATTGTCTATTTTTGCCAACATTGCAAAAAATCGCCAAATCCTCCTACTAACTCCTTCATATTTCATTATAACTCGTCCAAAGTATTGTAAGAATCATAAAATTGATTATGGTTAAAAATGGTTGACTTAAGAAAGCTCTAGCTTTGGTCTTTAGAGAGGAGGAATGAAGGAGGAATGGTCGTAGGTAGAAGGGAGGGGTGACGTACACCGTTACGATCTTATGGTATGACGGGCACAAATCATAACTCTGATTGCACGAAACGCAATTTAAAAACAAAAAAATTGGTATCTACAGTCCGTCGCTTATACTTTCTAAGGGGTTTTAAAGTTTTGGTGCCACGACTGGGGTACAGTGTGTCCCTAAAATAACCTATAAATTCATTTAAAATTCAGGTATATTTTCTTGAAAAAGTGCTTGGATCCGTCGATTTTTTATTTTGGTTGTGGTTTTTGGCATGATAGTTTTATGTATACAGTGTGGCTGAAATACAACAGAGCTTACTCAATTTCTTTAAATTGAAAATTAAAACATATTAATATAGGTAAATAAATTTTAATATTAAACTATTTAACATAAAAACCAAGCAGTAGCTTGCAAAACATAATAAATAATCGAAAATGAATCATAGATAACATTTTAGGCTAATTATTCTGAATCCGAATTACTTGATTCTTCAATTTTATTTAAGCTAGGAAAATCTAAAGAAATGGGGGAATATACAGGATTTTTAATAATCACATCAAAAATCGAATTTGGTAGAGCTTTCCTTAGATTTAAAGTTTCTCAGGCTAGCTAAATGAGGATCGGATGTTTACAAAAGTGTTCTAATTATATCAGCATTCGCAGATATTGTAGAGCACTTACGGGCATTATTTCATCAAATTTTTGGACATTCTTTATGTGCTTCCGAAGCATGATCTGAAAGCTGACCAACTGGTAAGTCAAAAAATTCGATTATATCACCCCCTGAACCAATACCTTATGAACTGTACTGGGCATATAGTACCAATTTATACAATGATAAATATAATATTCTTGTCTGATCTAATAAAAAATTTAAATTCATTTGTATCAATTTTATAGCCAGATGCTACGATTTTAAAAATTAAACAAAAATTTTCAATTAATTCACAATTTACTCCTGTGATTTCTGCACTTATTTGTGGGTTATGGAAAAAACGCCAAGCATCTGTTTTATCATTTGTGGAGCTATACCCAGGCTTAGGTTTATTAATTATTAGACCCATTTCAGATTAAAATTCACTTTGGATTCTTTTTTTGTTGCTTTTAAATATTTTTTTATTCCCTTCGCCTTTGACTTGCCAACTTTTAATTTGTAGTTGATATGATATGTGCAGCAGGCACTTAAAAAACGTATTTAACAATGCAAACTTAACAAACCATATCGATAGTTTTTAATTTTAAGCGTTTTACTTAAAACTGCAACTGAATCTATTTCTTGGTGTGGTTCCACAAATAATACACTTTGCAGCGAAATTAGTTCCTGACAATATATTTAAAACACTTTCATCAAACATGGTAAATAGCATTTCGTATGAGATTTGTACAGAACTACTTACTCAAGATAAGCTAATAAAGTTTTAATTCGTTTTTTTAATGTGTTCCTAATTTCGAAATCAGTCTTCATTCTCTTTCATAAATACAAACTTTATTTGCCCACTGCATAATGTGAAAAAAGGCCTAGAATTGCACCAAATAATGTCATTAGTAATCTGAAAGTGTGGAGGGTGATAAACATCACCGCACCTAGGCCTCAGTAGGCCCGTAGTGCTAATGTCATTAGTAATACAATCAATTATTTTTTTTCGAGCCACTCTGGATGCCTTCTTTCCACCGCCTCCCAACTTTCATACAAAAAAAGACACCATTTCTTGCAATTTTTGGTCATATTGACTAAGAACTTTTTTAAGGATATTATATGACTGCTTTTGTCATGACATTCTAATAATATTTTGTACGAGTTATATGAAATATGAAGGAGTTAATAGAAGGGTTTGGCAATTTTTTTGCCATGTTGACAAAAATAGTCAATTTTGGACGGGTTGTAGCTCGCTTGCTGTTACAGTAAGACGAGACATTGGAAATCGAAAATTGTAGAAAATTTAATTTTCTTTAAAATAGTACAAAATAAAAAAATTGATAGAACTATTAGTTTTTGAGATATATCAAAAAATCTGAAAAAAACCAAAAAATTTGCTGTTTTTGGGCTGCGAAAAGTTCTTCCATCAAAAATTTTGGTGGGAAACCACAGATTACTGTTATTAGCACCCTAATACACCAATTAAAACAATAAAACTAAATAGCCTATTTTATGCTTGCTACAAAGTACTATTTGAATGGGCTATTTGTGGATTGTCCCATGTTCAAAAAAAAAAAAGAAATATAAGATTTTTATACTGTTTCGGACTTGGTCTTTTTGTAAAAGTATGTTGGTATGTTCCTAAAATAATTTAATTCTAATATGTACCTACACAATCATTTAAAGTAAACCGCTTTATTTATTATTTAGTGATTTATTTTTCCTACAACTTAAAAGTAAATAAAATAATCTTGTGTGCTTTAAAACGTATTCATCTATTTTTAAAGAGACATACATGAAACACCATGACTTGGATTAAGCTAAACACAAATTTTACATCATTTTTGTCAATCTACACCTACACATAACAAAGCAAAACCTTTGTTTAACAAAATAATTATTTTTAATCTTGAAATGATAGAACAATATTTTTGTTTCTGCCAATTCGTTATTTTTGTTAATTTAATCTTACAAGAGTATTTTAATTAATGATGCCGTCAAGAGTAGAGATTCTCGTCTCTCCTCCCATCTCGTTTCTTTTAAGGTTTTTCGTTCTCCCAAACAGGATTTTGACACACAATGTCAAAATAATTATGAGCTTATTTGCTGTGTTCAGCTGTGGGGTGGGAAAGCAGTGAACGATTATTCGCGCCAAGTAGCCATTGCTTGCAATATTATTAAAACTGTGATATATAAAGATACACAGGGTGTTCAAAAAATTAACGGCCAAATATCAGGAGGTGATTCCTTATTGAAAAATATTTTTTTTATAAATATGAGACCGAAAATGCATAGTTTGTTTCTAAGATACAGAAAATAGTTAACCTTAGCTGCAAATAGAACTTTTACCAAACGCTCGTGTAATAATAAATGTTGGTTAATAATGTTGACGTAAGGGATTATTTTAAAGGGTTAAAAATTTGCAATAAATCGTAAATTATGTATAAGAGTAAAATAACACAGGTGTACCCACGAAAAGTGAAAGTCATGCATTGACCGCGCTGAGCACGAATTTGAGGTCCGTTTGGCTCCATCTCGTCACAGTTTTTTTTACCAGCGGACATAACCTCAAAATTCGTGATTTAAAAAATTTATTTAGTTGGTAAAATTTTTTTCAACTTTAACTTTTTTGCTAGAATTTACTTTTTAAAGTGTCTCAAGTGTTTTCACAGTTAAACAACAACTTCCTGAGCGATTTGAGCCAAAAAAACATAACCTCAAAAATACCACATTTCGAAAATTATGTATCCCTATGCTAAAAGTGATGTCCACCTTGAATGTTTTAATAAGATTGGATATTTTAAAGAGTGGAATCGAAAACTCAGTATTCTTTTGCTAATAGTGATTTCAGCTGCGACTTTTTTGTTGGAACTGCATCCTTTAAAGAGTTTATATTCTTTTTAGTATTTCCTCCTTCCATAGGTATCTTCTCAATGGATTTGGGCCAAGAAACATAACCTCAAAACACCGTGATACTAATAAAATGGTATTCAGGTGGTATAAATGATGTCTACTTTCTTATTTTTGATGAAAAGCGTAGTTCAGAGTGCCGTAAGGCTTGAAGGAGTTTTGTTGATTTCTGTGAGAATTTTTTGGGAACAACAAAGATCTAAATTACAAAAGATAGTAAAGGAATTGGTCAAGAATTACGAAGCTATAGGGTGTTTGGTGAGCCTCAAGGTTCACTTTTTGGATTCCAATTTAGACAAATTCCCAGAAAATCTGGAAGATTACAGTGAGGAGCAGGGAAAAAGGTTTCATCAGAATATCAAAGAAATGGTGAGATGTTATCAAGGTCTTTGGGACATCAACATGTTAGCGGATTACTGCTGTAATCTGCAAAGGGATACTTCCAAGGAACACAAAAGAGATGTAGACATTTATACCAACTGGATACCGTTTTATCGCTATCACGGTCTTTTGAGGTTATTTAAACATTTAAAGTGGACATCACTTTTAGCAAAGAGATACTCTATTTTCGATATGTAGTTTTTTGGCCTAAATCGCTCAAGGAAGTTGTTGTTTAACTGGGAAAACACTCGAGACACTTCGTCTAGCAAAGAAAGTTGAAGTTGAAAAAAAAATACACCAACTGAATATCATATTTTTTATACCAAGAATTTTGAGGTTATGTCCGTTGTTTAAAAAAAAACTGTGACGTGATTGGGCCAAACGGACCTCAGATTCGTGTTCAGCGCGGCAAAATACTTAAGAATTACATGGTTCTCTTAAAAGGGCATGACTTTCTTTTTTGTAAACCTGTGTAATTTTTATTTTATATTAATGCAAACATAAAAGCGCTTTAAGCGGTTGCAAATCTTTTTTTCTTTAATTTTCATCGAAAGTGGTAGTTTTTAAGAGTTCAATCATTTTGACAAATAATAAATCATTTTATAAATACTATAAAGATATATTTTTTACGTAAATATCACCATCAAAACGATTTAAGCTGGTAATTTTTTTATGAATTTTTTTAAAGGCTGTAGGTTTTAAGGGTAAAATACCATAAATTAAATTTCACAATAAAACAACATAAATATTTGACATATTTGCACATATTTACAGTAATAAAACGTTTTTTCCACTTTTTTAAAATAAAAGGCCCAAGTTTTGCGTATATAATTTTTGAAGTGAAAGATAAGATAAGCTTAATTCCAAGTTTTCAGAAAAATCCGGCAGTAGGAAAGATAATATCCTATTTTTGCCTTCAGTAGTCCAAGGTCAATACAAGTATTCGAATGACAAGGTTATGTTAGGTACAAGGTTCCAAACCAAAGCAACATTTAATATACCGGGAGTCCCAGAATATGTGAGCAGTCTCTCGGACCCTATAGAAAACCCAAAAATATTATGACAAGTTCCCATAAACTTTTTTCCTATGACCCTCCCTTACGGAGATGCAGGTACATATCGGACGCCCCTGGAAATAGTTTTTTTTATTATTACTTTTAAAATACTGGGCCTGATTTTTTTTTAATGAAGGTTACTAGATAAGTCTTCTTAAAATGAACCCATTAAATCATATTTCGCATATTTAGTTTGCCAGGGACGGACTAGCTCTGACACAATAATAACATGTTTTTTAAAACTCTGTATGATAAAGGCTCAACAAAATTATTTTTGGATAGCTTTAACCTTAAACTAAAAAAAGCTATGCTTAATTAACATCGATAAAATCAACTTTTAACGAGAAATAAAATATTATGATTGGTAAAGTTTTTAACATTATAAAGGGTGTTTTCTAATTGAATGTCAATATTTAAGAAAGCAATTTTTGGATACATTTTAAGAAGAAAACTTTTTATGAACGTATGTTCTTAAGGTCTTAACTTTTAAGATACAGGGTGGTAAAATTTTCAAAAATAAATCATTTATTATTAATATCTGTAATACCACTTTAGATATTTTAATGAAATTTGGCATACATGAACTATGTATCAAGAAGCATTTTTTAGTGTAACGCATTTTTTTTATTTCCACCAGTGCGTTCGTACGGAATTCGACCTGCCTATTTTGGCAGACATTGATGGTACGCCACTGATTTCTCTTTAAATAAAAATTAGTTTTGTAACCTACGTATTTAATGGCCGGTTGCACCAAAATTATTTTAACTAGATCTTTACTAAAACGCTGTTAAAATTAAGGGAAACTTGATTTTTGTTTGCTTTAACCTTTAGATTTTAATTTTAACTTTACTGAGAGTACTTAGAAAGGCTGCAACGTGGCATTTTTTTTCTATTTAATTATTAGCCCTTACAATGCGATTAATCAGAATAGATTAATATTAGATCTCTCCTTTTCTAGCTTGTGTGTGATAAAATGATAGTAGTAATCTTACTTAAATTTTTGTATATATTGAATCTGAAAATTTTTCTTAAAAATGTTTTTTTTTTTAATTTTGTTAACATTACAATACAACATCGGTCCTGATTTTTTGTCCTAAAATTTAAAACAAAATAGAAAAGTGTCCATAAACAAAATTGAAACCAAATAAAACTTTTGTTTAGGTAAACAGATTTAAATGTTCCTAATTTACAAGTAAATATTTAACATTTAAAGGCTAATACAAACTTATTGTCACGTTCAAATTCAAGTTCATCTTTGAATTGTTCAAGTAAACTGAGCACTGTTGGCTTCGTTAATCTGCACAATCGAAAAAACTTAAGATTATCCATCTCGTCAAAATAGTTTCTTTAAGTAATAACAGAGCAATATCCAAAAAAAAAAAAAAAACGGTAAAAATAAACCTTAAAAATGCCATAAGAAATTAAAATCTATTATTCGTTAATTTTTAAAAAACGATTTAATGTCGCATTTATAATATAAAAATCCAAACCATTATCGTTTAAAAAATCCGTTCTTAAATATTTTTTACCAAACAAATTATTTAAAACAATAGACCAAAAATAAATTTAAAAAAATTGACAAATTTTAACGTCAAATTACTTAGGGGAAGTACAGAAATTATTAAACTTAAATTTAGGGGACACTTATGGAGGAATTTTAGCTGGTGCAAGAAATATTTAAAACTTAAGGGACCGTTAATGTTTAAGAACAACTTTAGTGACGCAAAAAGTGTTGGTGCAACCGTTTTTAGCAAAAGACCCCGCACTAATTATAGGGAAAACCGGCATCGGTGAAATTGTTTAAGATAGTATTATATCAGACTCCTATCCCTCCTGATAATATTTTCACAAAAATTTGCGCGGTCATTGTGGACATATTTTTTGATGGAGGGCTTCCTAAAGATATTTCTCACTAAATATAAAAATCACATTATATTACTTTCCTTCAAACAAATTTTGAAACAATATGAATAAGAGGTGGGAATTTTAGTTATTTAATTAAAAATACATTTCTTTAGAAAATAGATTTATGTTTTAAAGTTTGCCGGCCTGCTAAGTATCCACAGTGTGCCAATCAAGCATGTTGAAGATAATAACAACAATGAAAAGAAAATCGCAACATTTTAAGTCACATTATTTTATTGCATTTTTAACCTATCTGCGTGGAAACTTCAAATTTGTTCTCTGTTTTCAGGAAAAAAATGCCTTATTTCTTTTTGGGTAAAAATAATTTCATTAAATGATTTAATGCACCAACAGCTTCGATGAGTCTAAAATTGCTTACCAATCAGAAGTTCCACACTTGTCGCAAATTATTTAAGACTTTTCCGCCAAAAACAGCTCGAACACACCCCAAATAAGCAAGGAAAATTGACGCGAAGCTGACGTTTGGAAAATCAAATACGGAATAAATTACAAATTTCTTTATTTCCATAGCAATGTATGCAAAAAAGTGTATACCAGGTAAGTCGTTTTGTATGTGATGAACAATTTTTTTAGTATTTTTACTTATTACTTTCCACTCAGGTGTGGTAAAAAGAAATATGCGCACCTCGGGAAAAAAATTTGTCAGCTTTCAATCCCCGTGTTTGTCACCCGAGCAAAGCGACGTGGGTTGGAATGACATATTTTCTTCCCTAGGTTCGCAATATACTATTTTCTACTACCTTCTTGGAAAATACCGTTTTCAACTCCTAAATAAGGGTAGAAAACAGCTCTTTATCGCCCGAGAGAGGTTAAATTTTTGCCTTCCTGTTTCAGCCGAGCATTCCAATTAATTTGTCTTGTCAATATTAATGTCTTAAGTGAATTCAAATCTTACGTTATACTTTGACATGTTTTTACTACAGGAATTTATTCCAAAAAAAATCACAATTTAAAAATAGAACACAAAATTCACATATTTGAATAAATATTAGTAGAAAAAATTATATACATTTCTCTAGAGCAGGATTTCCCAACTAGGGGGGCACGCCCCCGTAGGGGGCGTAGAAAAATGTCAGGCTTAATAGGTACGTTTGCATTTCCGAAAAAAAAATCTATTTAACACGTGGATAAATTAACTGTTCCGAATTGCCATTCAATCGCTGCTATACAAGTTTCGACAAGTCACAACACGATGTGTGATATGAATAAAGAGAAGAGGTCATCCTCTATTTTGAATTTAAAGAAAATAATTATTTTATGCAACTATTTTAGACTAAATAAAATGAAGTGGAAGCTAGCCTATTTGGCTGATATATTTGAAGCCCTGAATCCGCTCAACTTGAGTAACTATGATCATATTCAAGGTTTCATATCAAAGCTTTATAAAAAAAACTTTGGAAAAATAAGATATCTGCTGAAAATGATTTTCCTTTTTACAGCTATCCGAAGCAAATAATTATTAAAAACCGAATAAAAATATAAAATCTGAAATAGAAACTCGTTTACAAGCGTTGAAAAACGAATTTTACCGATACCATCGAGATGTTAATTCTGAGTCGCCAATATGGCACATGACCAGAAAGCCATTTATTGTCGATGTCTTACAATACCCTGAAGAAGTTCAGAAAGAATTTCTAAAAATAAAGGCTGACTTGACCATGATAGTCGACTTTTATCTCTTGACATAAGAGAAACTTTGGATCAAACAATTCCTTGTTAATCCACTTATTTATGCAAGTCCACTCGAGACAGGTTTTTCAGCTTTAGTTTTAATACAAACTAAATAGCGAAATCGCCTTGCCGTCGATAAAGATTTAACCATAGCTCTAGCAAAGCTAGCTCCTTTGTATGTTAGTGCATTGCAGTTATACATTATGTAAAACCTGCATGTTGTGGTTTTTTTGGTATATTTTCTGCAATAGTTTTTTTGTATGGCAGTGGCCAACAGAAGTTCCACTACTTGTGTTAACTGAGTGCCCCCCAGAAGAAGGAGATTGGCTGTCACTTTTTTAGAAGGCTCGCATAGAGTTGCCTACGCCTCTTTTGATAGTCCTATGACTGGCTCTGAGCTATTGATATTTTTAAATGAGCGTACTCTTGCTTATTCATCTGCTTTCCATTCCCGTGTATTAGTGTGACGCAAAAACATAAATATTCACTTTCTGGAATTACCAATCACGTAAAAACACCAAAAATAAAAATATTCTCCTGATAAAAAACGAAGTATACTGATAGTAAAAAAAAAATGTGCTAATTAATAAAACTTATTTTTCAATGACTAGCAGCATTTTACTGAAAATATCGTATTAGCCGCCCGCGCGGAATCCGATATTGTTATTAACAATTAATCCCCAATCAAAGGTCAAAAAACAGATAATATTTCTTATCGTTACAATATTTCTAGGTTATCGACAACAATGCAGAATATTAATCTCACATGTTGAATTTGCTAAGGTTTGCGAAAATTTAATATTTTTGGATTATTTTTATTAGCGTCTAAAATTATGCCTAATTTTAAAGCAATTTAAACACAATAAAGGATGTTTTTGGGCTTGTATTGTCTTAATTTATTTAAAACCATGACAAATTTCAACTGGTAGGAGTCTCCAGTCGTCTTCAGGTGAGATGCGATCATGCGTTTAACAAATAAGAGGTTGTTATCATAAATTTATGCGTTGAACGACTGATCTCGTCCATCACGTGCATGCCTTAGCGCACTGAGTTTTAGTATAAATACCCCTGTAGTCATATATCTCCTCTAGTAGTGATAGGCATATTCGGATGATTTTAATATTCGAATATTCGTATTTCGGGAGATCTTCATATTTGAAATATCATTCGACATATGAAACATAGGCCGATCAACGCCAGTCGATATTCGATATACACATATGCACCGACCGTCGATTTACCCCGAAATCGGGTTTGCTTTCGAAATAACGAATTATTCTGGATAAATCAGTTTGGAAGATAAAAATGAATTTTTTTGTTTGGGTTTTTTGGAAATTTCTTCCTATTTCGGTCGTTAGGATTTTTTGAATAATCGGGATCGAATGAACTATCATCCGATAAGTAGCGGTTATATATATATATATATATATATATATATATATATATATATATATATAAAAAACATATATATATATATATATATATATATATATATATATATATATATATATATATATATATATATATATATATATATTTTTATAATTATATATATATATATATATATATATATATATATATATATATATATATATATATATATATATATACAGCGTGTCCCACACAGTTTTGCCATAGGGAAAATTTTTAAAATTGACAGTCAAAAAAAAAATCATTTTGATGAAAAGTTCGCTTTTTAAAAAAAACAAAAATCCCTACGCAAAAATTTAAAAATACCAGCAGTATACAGAGTAGCAAAAAACGTAAAATTTATCCAAGACTAAAGCCCCCTTATTTTGCAATATTCAAAGAAAAGTTATTTAAAGGAATTATTTAGAATTTTTTTATATCTAATTACGAAATCGCAGCCACCTACAAAAAAAGGGGATTTTTTATTTTACTTAAAAAATTTTTTTTAAAAATTAACAAAGGTAATTATCGGACCGAAGGTAACTATGCCAATAATAACTGACATAAACCGACATTATTTCTAGTCAGAATACAGTTAAATTCAGTTTATCCATTTATCATTTTGATTTATTATGCCTCCAAAACTAACCACGGAACAGAAGATTGAAATTGTTTTTAAATTTTGGGTGACAACTACAAAACCTTTAGAGAACCCGAGATTTTCAATGAAAGGCATCCTGAAATATCTGTATCTCATCAAACTGTTGGACACATAATGGCAAAATTTAAAGATAGTGGAAGTGTAGAAAACAGATTCAAAAAAAAATCAAGTTCAGGTAGAAGATGATGAAGATTTTGACTTGCAAATTATCCAACCCCCTTTTTAAAATCCCAAGATTTCCTTGAGAAATATGGAAAAAGTACTTCCTGGAAAAAAAAAGACGCTCAGTCTGTAAATCACTGCTGGGGAAAGTTCTTAAAGCAAATTTTTCATCCCTATAAACCCATCTTTGTCCATACATTGCATCCTGGAGACTTTGATTTTCGGTTTGATTTTTTCGGTATCAAGGTATGCATGAAGACGACCCGTATCTTTATAGAAAAAAATTTTTTTTTGACGAAGCTTGTTTTATCAAATGGAGTTGTTAGCTTCGAGAAATATCGATGGTGGAGAAAAACTAACCCGCGGTTTGTTTCCAGTGTCGAATCCCTTTTTTTTAAACAAATGTTGGTGCGGAATTTTAGATAATCAACTGATAGGCCCATTTTTTTTCCGGGGTAATATAACGTCGGATGTTTACCTTCATTTTTTAAACAGTTGTCTGACTTTATTAATGGCCTTCCACGTGACATTAGAAATACTTTGTGGTATCAGCATGATGGTGCGCCATGCCATAGTTCTGGTTTAACGAGTTTCTTCAGGAAATGTTCCAGGGGCGTTGGATAGGAAGATTTTTAGAAATTCATTGGCCGGGGGTCACCCCACCTGAACCCACTGGATTACTTCCTTTTTTGGGGTATTTAAAGGAAAAAAAGTATTCTCACCGACCATTTCAAAATATCGAAGCTTAGAAAGGATAATAACCCAGTGTGCTCGAGAAATCCCCAAGTTGTTTTGAGAAAAGTTGTTTCAAAATTCTCCAAATTAACAGAAAAATGCGTGGAAAAAGAAGGTGGTTTTATTAAAATTTGAATTATGCAATTTTTTTTTTTGTTATAATTACATTAATTTGTTTTATATTAAAGCTTTTATTTTTATTCCTTCTGATTTACTGAAATACAAAAATATATATTTTTCGTAGGTGGCTGTGATTTCGTAATTACATATAAAAATTAATTCTAAATAATTCCTTTAAATAACTTTTTTTTGAATATTGCAAAAAAGGGTACTTTAGTCTTGGAAAATTTTTTACGTTTTTGTCGCTACTCTGTATACTGCTGGTTTTTTTAAAATTTTTTTTGGGGGGGGTTTTTAGTTTTTAAATAAGCAGAACTTTTCAATAAAATTTTTTTGTTTCGACTGTCAAAAAAAAATTTTCCCATATGGCAAGAACTGCTGTATATATATATATATATATATATATATATATATATATATATATATATATATATATATATATATATATATATATATATATATATATATATATATATATATATATATATTTTTCCAGGTGATTGGAATACGAATATTCGAATATCCGAAAGAAATATTCGAATCATTCAAAACATTTCTATATTTGAATATCGTTTAGAAGATCATTCGGAAGGTTTCATCACTATCCTCTAGTATTCACTTAAAGACGGCGGGAGATACTTACCAGATAAAACGCGTCGTGTTTTTAAATAAAAATAAGTCCAAGAAACATCTTTAACAAATTTTTAACACAAACCAATCATAAAATAACTGAGGGTAAATATCAAACCGGTCTTTGATTTTGGGATGAAAGAGATGTATATAAAGTATTTTTCTCTCTGTCTTTTTACATAACTATATAGAGAAATAATGTTTTAAAAATACATGTTCTTTTTTTTTAAACACTTAAGTCTTAGACTTTCACTGCCTTTATTTGTTAATTGATGCACAACGTTTCGAGTAGTGACGTATCTATTTTTAAGTGATAACTTAATAACAGTTATTACTTGAAAACGGTTGAAGACACATCACTAACCAAAACGATGTCTATTAATTAACAAAAAAAGACAACAGTAGTTCAAGATTTTAGTGTTATTGAAACCACAACGTTATCTAACACCTTCATGTTTTTTTTTTATTATAACCACTTTTATAGGATCCAAAATACAAATAATATACATAAATCACGAAGAAAGTTAAACACCTATCTATATAGATATAATATATTTTATCCTGAATATCCAGTGTTCAGTTACAGAAAAAAATTAATAATGAGTTAAAGACTTTCGATTTTTAATACCAAGAGGAATTTTATTCTTTATGATGGGGAAAACCGACTAACACGGTCTGATACTATAGTAATTTAAATTTGCAAACATTTTTTTCAGATGTCAGTCGCGTTGACAGATTAACTATTTTTGATATAATTAAACACTAACATAAAAAAAAGCTGTAATTGGTAAATATAAAAATTCGAGCGAAAAGGATGTCCTTTTTTGTTAAATTAAATTCATTAATTCATTCATAAACCGACCCATAAATCAACAACAACAAAAGAGTATTAGCAGCATTAAGCACTGATCTGATGAGGTGGTATATATCTCGTTGTTCTAACTTATGTCTAAGTGCTGTTAGAATCTGAGTTGTCTGCTGTAAGCTCCACACTCTGCGACCCAGGATGTCCCACCACTGGCGTAACTAGAACTTTCATTTTTTTATTCTAAAAAAAAAGCGAATGAGCTAGCGAGACAGGGATCATCCACACCATACTTTGAACCAGAACCTGTCCTTTAAGTGACCAAAATCACAGCACGAGGGCAAACCAGGGAATGGATCCGAAACATACACAAGGAATATTTGGGGAGCCTCAGTAGAATAACACTTGGAAAAGGCTTTATAAGGGGTCCATCCAAAAGAACGAAGGAAGAACTACTTAGACATAATAGAAAAAAGACTTTGCAGAACAGTAGGGCTACTAACAGGGCACGATAACCTAAGAGGGCACCCACAAAGATAGGCTCATAGTATGGAAACCCAAGTTGCAGAATGTGCGACGAGGGGGAAGAAACAGCCTACCATATCCTGTGCGAATGTGAAACGTTGAATCATAAAAGACAGGCATTATTTGGGCAACTGAAAATGAGCCCACTGGAATATATCAACCAACCAGTCTCGAGGTTATACAGACTTGTAGAAGAAACAACACTTATGGGAGGATTGGTATAAAAGATAATGGGAGATTAGACAGAAAAATCCCAAGAGGCTGCGCTGCCTTCGGTAGTAAATCTAAAGAGGAAGAAGAAGATTTACAAAATAAGACATGGGACCCACACCAACTATATACTAGATGGTATTGGCCCCAAGGGGAACACTTTTGGAGTTTTTGAAAAAAGGTTGTTTTTTTTTTTAATTTTGTTTGGGATTTTACGGCAAAAAATACACAAGATAGCTAGCCACAAATAGGATCATGTTCAGTTCTTATTGGATATCCCTGTACGTTACTGGTATGGGCGAAAATTTTGTTGGTATGTGTTTTTCCCTCAGCGCGCATTTAAGCTTAAAACACAATACAAATATTTTATTATTTTTTTCTGACGCATTTTTTACCAATAAATACTTTTATAATATAAACAGTCTACATACAATGATTAAATAATGACGTCAACAGTTATACGACAATTTGTGTCACGTTAAGTATGAAGTAAGGAGAAATTAAAACAAATTTTAAAAATGAGTTTAAGGTTTATTTTTAAATTAGCTTACGATGGGATCATAAAACGTGTTTGCATAGGTTATCACAAAGTCATCGGAAATACTTTGAAACATTAATATTTATTGCCTATTCTTTTAGGTATTACGGCAAATATTGGGCTAAAACTATACGTTTTTTACTTAAAATTAAGAAGATTTGGTATTGTTGTACCAAATAGAAATATCAAAATCGATATTTGGTATTTTTGTACAAAAAAAATCATCTTAATAGAGTCTAGTTTTTTGAAGAATCTGTACCTGTTAATTTTTATTATATTGACCAAGTTCCAAAATTACATTTTTTGCTCTTTTTGCTTAAAAAGATTATTTTATATTATCAAGAGCAAAAACCGAAAATACATACATGTTCCTTTGTTCAATTTCGGATTGTTTTAAGGTAGTTCACTCGTAAAACGACTTAAAAAATATATGGGGTTAATAAACGTGTCGTTCATCTAATTGAAAAAAAAAGTCATTTTGTTTATCATCTGTAAAGCAAGATATAAACAATCAAATTGTGCACGCGGTATTTCCTATTCGATATCATATCGTTTTTGGGCCCACGATCACGATAAGAAGAAACAGAAACAGTGAACGTGGCAAGTGTAGAACACCATATTCTTTGCGCAGAAATCTGACGCGAATCTCGGCCAAAATTCGCAGCCGCAATTCGTGGACGAGCGTAGAGCCGCTATTAAAAAACTTGGGTCCCTATTTTTAAAAAACCATTAATAATGTCAAATCTTAAATTTAGGACATGATGTATAAATATTTCTTTTATAGGAAAGAGCTCAACTAAAAATACTAACTGAAGGGTTTCTTCTTCTTTTTCCCTGGGGCCGTCTTGATTCACTACCGGAGGCAGCAAATTTTTGGACTTTTTGTCCCCTAATCTCCCATTGTCTTTTATACCAATCCTCCAATTAGTCTTGTTTCTTTTACAAGTCTGTATAACCCCGAGATTGGTTGGTTGAAATATTCCTGTTTCAAGATCTTAAAGTTCTATCTAAGGCAAGTTATAGCTGCTTGAAGATCTTTCATTTTACGTGATTAAGTACTTAACCTCAAAAACCGGGAAAACGGTACATTTTCCAACAAAAAGTCATAGAATATTTTTTAAAGAGCATAAAAGTACCTTTAAAATGAGCACCAGCAAAAGTCTTTTTGACTAAAATTTCAGTGAGATATGGTGTAAAATAATTAAAACTAAAAAAAAATCGCATTAAAACTAATGTCATTTCATTCAAAATCAAAATTAAACTTATTTCCTGGACCAATTACTTAATGTTTTTTTTTTGTGATTTTTCAAAAAAATTCTCATTTTAACTCCAAAACCATATAGATACGAAAAAAACTAAGGAGTAGAGAAATGTAGCATTTTTTATGACGATTATTTTCAGTTTTTAATTTTTTTTTGTGGCATAAAAATTGACGGAGTTATAACCGATTTAACATTACTATTTTTGCCAGGACTGCTTTTCCGCAGCCCTTTGACCCTTTAAATATAAAATATGAAGGGTCCCAAGCCTTTCTAACATACAAAGCTTGTAGCCCTGAAAGTTACCTTTAAAATGATATTTTGTAGGATCTGATAGCTTCAAAATTAACAGAGTTACACAAAAATAAGATTTAAATTTTAAAGCAGATAATAAATTTTATTCTTGAAGAATGTACGATGAAATATTGAATGTCTTTGAATAAAATTTTTCATTTTATTTTGGCAAAGGGTGGTTCTTAAAGGGTTGGCAGGGTGTGGACAATTAAAAATTATTTTGTGTTCAAAGAATAAACTTTAGAACCAACAAAATTTAAAATCAAAGCATCAGTACTTATTAAAAAATATTTTTTATTTTATTTTTTGTCAAAAGGGGTGGGTTTTTTAAGGGTTGCCAGGGTGTAGACAATTAAACATTATTTCAAGTAAATAAAACTGTAATACTAAAATTACGCAAAATCGAAAAATTGGAGGTCATTAGATATTTTTTATTTCATTATCTGCAAAGGGGATTTTTTAGTGGTTGAAAAGTGGTAATTAATAATTTTATTAAAATGCTATGAATTTTTTTTTAGTAAAACTGCAATTGTAATGTTACAAATCGTTAAAAGATTTTTTCTATATTATTTTCATCAAAAGGGTAGTTTTTAAAGATTCTTTAGGGTTGATATTTCAAAATACACCAATTTTATATTGTACAATACGTTATATTCATCTTATATAAATAAGAGACATTTGAATCGAAAAAAAGCCGGAAAACCTATAAAATCCATTTTTTTGATAAGGGGTGGTTTTACCCCCTTAAAAAAAAAATTTGCACACCTTGCCCCACCATATAGATTTTGATACGGAGGGTAGGATAAGCTTAATTCCAAATTTTCAAGAAAATCGGTGCATATACAGGATGCCACAGATTCGAGTGCAGGCATGGGGATCTCGGAAACCGTAAGATATACGAAGTCGGTTAAATTATGGAAAAGTTGTGTATTTACTTACTAACCATGTCCACTCTAGAAAGTTGCAAAATTCCGAGTACTTCCGGAGATATAAAGAAAAACCGAAATTTGCCCATTTCGTTTTTATTTTTTTCTGACGTTATTTAAAGAGCGATGGAAAAACAGAAGATATTTTCTTAAGGCCACTTTTTAAGCTCTACAAAACATCGATAAGAGATTTTTCGCAAGACGTTTCGTTTTCGTTAAACCATCATCAACTTTATATTTTTAAATACGGACCTGGGTTTTTTATTTAATTTTTTTAAACCCCTTACCCAATTACAAAAATGTATAACACAAAAAAATGTAAACGTCGTACGGAAAATCTCTCGACGCTGTTTTATAAAGCTTAAAAAGTGGCCATAAGAAAGTATCTTTTGTTTTTCTATATCTTTTTAAATAACGACAGAAAAAATATAAACGAAATTGACAAATTTGGGGTTTTTTTGTATATCCCGAAAGTACTCGGAATTTTAACTTTCTAAACGCCATGTTGTTAGGTAGTTGGGCCTTTGCAATAATTTAACCGACTTCTATTCATTTAAGATCCCCATGTAAATTTGGGCCCCCCCTTTAAAAATCGGGTATGCACTATTTTGAGCTTGACTGCCTGGACTAGTATTCCTCGTGTTTGTTTCGGATCCATTTCCTGGTTTGCCCCGTGCTAGTCGTGCTGTGGTTTTGGTCACTCCAAGAGCAGGTTCTGGTCCAAAGGGTGTGGATAATCCCTGTCTGCTTTTCGTTCCCTTTCCCATTCCCGAATGTACTGATACCCATAAGAGAGTGACCCTATTGCGTTCTCCCAGTTCCCTGCTTGGTTATGGAACCATCCGTGTACCAGATGATGTCTTCAACCTTTCCACATTCTGGATTGTTTCACCTCGTAGGTTCAGGGGTCAAGCCCCTCTAGATTTCGACTAAAGGGGTTTGAGCATTTTTCCAAAAAAAATTTGTTTTATTTATTTAGTTTATATATAACCCTAAAATCAAAAGACAATATAAAAATTTAAAAAGAAAATATAAAGCTATTTTGGGTTTTTTAAAATTACTTCAAGTATCTGTTTGCCCATAGGAAAGGCGCACATGGCTCGAGTACGATAATTAATATAGAAATTAGGTAACTAAACTGTTTATGCTGTAGTAGAACTGACCTTTCTCTTTGCGATAGTGTAGCGTTTATGTTCGACTTAAATTTTTTGGTAACAAAGAATAATCAGTGCAAATCTGACAAAGTGACACGATCGCACCGGCGGCCCCGTTAACCGGCTGAAGAAACGATGGTACCTAGCGCTGTTGCCGAGATTGTATGTGTACCATTTTCGATACTTTAAGTCTGGTATCGGCACTGTGCTATTGTTAAAGTTTAAAATATATACATATGTCTAAATTCAAATATTATACATAATAATGTGAAAATACGTTTTGAATTATTTATACACCTACAGCGTGATTCAAAAAACAGATGACACCGCTTAATGGGACATTTCTTGGTCAAAAATAAAACAAAAATGTTATGGTCTGTCTCAAAGTGTATCGTTATGGATTTTGACGGACCATAGCCCATTAAACCTTTAACGATTTTATTACCTATTTTTATTGGGTAAACCCATTTGTTCATAAGAGCAGGGGTGGTTTAGGTATTTCTTGAGTATTAACCATTAGGCATATAAATATTTTGGCTAATATTTTAGTGGCAGTGTTGAATAACCGTTTTTACTGTGGGTTTTGAAAAAGTTGTTTTACGAGAATATAACTATGTCGCGTCGAAATCATTTATCATTAGATGCAAAACAGGTTGTGAAAAATGTGTATGAAACTTTAATCAGTAAAGGTCTAATTAAACAAGAAGCTTTAAAAGAACCCTGTCTTCTTACAAAAACTCCAATATCATCGATAAGGGATGTTATTATTAGTGAAGAATTGAACAAAAGAAAAAAACGTAGTGATTTTCAATATCACCGTATAGACAATAGTGATCAGGACCTAATAAGAAGGAAAATATTTTGTCTTTATGAAAGCGGAGTTATTCCTACCTTGGATAAACTGAAAAAGAAGCTAGACGAAGACGAAACCAATATAAATATTAGCCATGCCACCCTCCATAGAGTTGTTTGTAAAATGGGATTTAAATATAAGAAGACAAGTAGTAATGGAATCGCACAGATTACGCACTTGGAGATTTAATTACCTTTAAGAAATTAAAAGATATAGGTTAGAAAACAGATCCATAATTTACCTTGATGAAACATGGTTCGATACACACGACACAGTATCCAAAGGATGGGTTGATTCCAGTAAAAACTGTCAGACGAAAGCACCTTCAAATAAAGGAAAACGCATTACCATAATACACGCTAGTTCAGAAGACGGATTTGTCCCAAACTGCTTGCTGTTGTCTGCAAAGAATATTAAGGATTCTAGCCTGGAATATCATGAGGATACAAGTGCAGAACTTTTTGAAAACTGGTTTCAAAATAATCTTTTAAAAAATATTCCAAATAATAGTGTTATTGTCATGTATAGCGTAAGCTACCACAGCCGTCTGCTACACAAACCACCAGCTTCATCAAGCTCAAAAACTGAAATCCAGGAATATTTGTTAGAAAATGATATTTATTTTGAATTCAGTTACAAAAAAACGCAACTTTTGGAAGTCCTTAATTCATATGCAATTAAAAAACAATATGTATGTGATAATTTGGCTGAACAGGCTGGGCATGCTGTCTTACGGCTTCCTCCGTATCACTGTATGTTTAACCCCATAGAGCATTTGTGGAACCAAGTAAAATCAAAGATCAGATCCTATTGTAATTAATCTCAATGATGACTCTGATAGTGAAACAGAATTAGATTTAGATATTTAAATTAAAATGTAATTATGTATAGATAATGCAGTAATAAATTTAGTAAAACTTTGCATATATTTAATTTCTTAATGTAATTTTAAGATTATATTACCTAAATAAACAATAAATTATAAATCTTTATATTTTAAAGTCCATCCCCTAAGTTCTGTCATTTAATACCTACCGATCCCAGTTTTATTGCTGTCGGCGGTATAATCCATAAATGAAGGCAAGAGCTAACACGGTATACTTTGAGACAGACTATACATAAGCCATTGTCCAGGCGTGCAGGGCAGCGGGAATAGGGGGGTTGGCCCCGCGGAATTTGCGCAATGAATAGTAGGTCGGGGCCGGATTTCCATAATTCTTTGTTACTATCTATAAAATTGACATCAAATGTCAAATTCCAACATTCACTGTTTTTTTTTTATTTTTTGCACAAAATTGTTGCTTATTAAAGGATACTACTATAAAATATTTAAAATTATTGTGTAATATTAGATTTTATATCATCTGATATATTATGGAAAGAATAGATGGCGCCACTTTACTGCTTTCTATTTAAATGGTCGATATTTTTGGAAGTTTTGTATTGTACCAAAAATATTTGTAAATAAATAAAAACACGATTTTTTAAAATAAATTTCAAACACTGTATGATAGTATTATGTACTTATCACCAATTTTGTGATAAAAGAAGGGCAAGATAATGTAAATGAGTTTAATCTAATCCTTAGATTCTGGTTGTACATTAAAAAGTGAAAAATTTTATAACTGCTTTTTAGGCATATACTTTCCGCTAATAACAAACATTCATGAGACAGAGTAAAAGTTGTTAAAAATGTTTAGTAACCTTTGGTACCTGAGTATCCATTGTAACAGTATCCGTTAAATATTATGTGTGTACAGTATGTCGAGCATAAAAAGTTGATAATGCAAGATTAAGAAACCAAAAATCTAATTTATTTTTAAACAAATGGTATTTTCTCGGAAGTTGCCTCCTCTCCGATTTTGATCAAATTTAGTATAGAGGGGTTTTTTGGGCGCTGATTACAAATCTGAAAAAATATCTTTTCGGAAATTTGTTTGAGATCTTCATCATCAAAGTTGAAAATTAAACTAACCTCATTTTCACTATTTCCCTTTTTTTGTAAATTCTTAATTTTTACACCAAAGTGGCACACGATATTTTATAAACACCTTTTAAAACCTTGTATTTTTATTTATTTTACATCTTTTTCCATTAAATTACGAACTTTTAAGTTCAAAGGCAGCACCATATTTGCTTAAAGATAAAGTGTAAAAAAGGTGTAAAATAAACATAAAAAAAAGTTTTTAAAAGGTGTTTGTGAAATATTGTGTGCCAATTTAGTGTAAAAATCAAGAATTTTGTGCAAAAAGAAGGAGGAATAGTGTAAATAAAGTTAGTTTGATTTTCAATTTTGATGATGAATATCTCGAAAACGAAACATTGCCGATTTTTTTTTTAGATTTGTAATCAGCGCCCCAAAAAACCGTACCAAAATTGTACTTCCTTTCATTCAATTAGAGGGACCTGTATATATTAAAATTTGCCTGGTCTGCCCAGTAATCAATAATTTTGATCTTTAAAAGAGTGTACTAAATTATTAAATGAAATAAAAGTACCTAAATGTAAACCTTATTTCTTTTTAATAATCCACAGAAATACACAAACATTGTGGAAATCATCTAAAAGATAGTTAAGATTGCCTTACTTTTCTCACTAATATTTCCTATGAAATTTTTATTTTCTAGTATTTATAATTGATATATTATTATTTATTTGGTTACCTAACGTTACGTCTTATAAGAAGCACCTAATTTAAATATAAAAAATACTTACCTAAAGTTAAAAAGACGGGTATGTTACCCTTGGATTTGCAAGACAAAACCATACAACCTCTAGTCATTTTGTTACGATATTATAAGTAACAAACAATAAACACAAAATTATAGTCACAATTTAATAAACACTAATCACTAAAATAAGAAGGTTTTGATCAATCCAAAAAACGGTACTCCGGCTCTCATAAAATTATAATGTGTTGGCTAACTTCACACTGATTTATCAGTGTGTCAGTTGGCAACACATTAAATTATTTCGTGGAATTTTGTTATCGCGCAGAATCGGCGGGGCCAACTCTGACAGTTATTTTCATACTGGGCTGGACATTTTTTGATCGAATGGGCCATAGAATTGGGCTTCCATACACCTTTAAACTTCCTTGTATGAAGCAGAGGCCTAGCTTTGAGCAATTTTGATACAAATTTTACCGATATTCTGTAACGATTTTTGTTAATGTTGATATCATTGAACATTTGGATTTTGATAATTGTTTTCGGTAATTGTCTCGAAAGTTGCCTCCACTTCGATTTTGACCAAATTTGGTATACGGGTTTTTTTTGGGGCGCTGATCACGAATCTGAAAACAATTTTTTTCGGCAACGTTTCGTTTTCGAGATATTCATCATCAAAGTTAAAAATCAAACTAACCATATTTTCGCTTTATTCTCCCTTCTTTTTGCACACAATTTATCATTTTTACGCCAAATTGGCACACAATATTTCATAAACATCTTATAAAAATTTGTTTTTCTATTTATTTTTACCTTTTTTGCATTAAATTGTGAAGTTTTAATGTCAAAAGTTGCGGTCATATTTGGTGATAAAATCCCTGGTGTATACATGGTTGCGGCGTAAGCGGCATTTAAAGTTGAAGGTTTGCCATTAAATGAAAAAAAGGTTTAAAATAAATATAAGAACAAGTTTTAAAAGGTGTTTATAAAAAATTGTATACCAATTTAGTGTAAAAATCAAAAATTCTGTGCAAAAAGAAAAAGGAATGGTTAAAAAAAAAAGGTTAAGGTTGACTTTCAACTTTGATAATGAATATCTCGAAAACGAAATGTTGCCAAAACAAATTGATTTAGATTCATCATCAGCGGTCTAAAAAACCCCGGTATACCAAATTTGGTCAAAATCGGAGTCTAGGCTACTTTCGAGACAATTACCTTGTTTTCTATTTAGTTCTACACAATCAATATACTCTTATATCAATTTAATAACCTTAAGGGCTTTCGAGATATTATAATCTAAACTTGTCTGGTATGAAAGGAGTAACATTTAACATACAAGACAACAGTAATTTTTACAAAAAAATATTTAAAATGTCTAACCCTTGCTCGAAACCATACCTTTATTTCCTGTTTCATTGATTTTTTATAAAAATTTAAATTGTTATTAATTTTTAATATAACCCTTTTCGTATCACGCAAGTTTAAAATTAGAATATCTCGAAAGCCGTTAATTTTATCGAGGAAATTTCAGGGTATGGTACACAATAATTCGTTGATTTCTTGTTTTACCTGCTACTGTTAGTCCTAAACTAAATATACTTTGGGTAGCCGCATGTAGGTCCGGACGTAAAATTTTCTTTATTTATCATTGTACCTACTTTTTGGTATATTATGTAGGTTATAGGCAAATTGCAGGTGTTAAATATAAAGCAGAGTCTTTTCATCTTAGTTCATCAGTCGTTTAGAGTTTGTCAAGATATTTTTGTGTCTGTTATTGGACATCCAAAATTGCTAACCTAAACTATTAATATTAGTAGGTAATCAGGACCTATACCCTTTCAAAAGATGCGGTACCTATAAAATAGATATTTGTCAATCAATCTATTAATGGTTGGGTTTTTCAATGAGGGTTGCAATTTAAATTTTATTACGGTCAAGAAATCAACGAATTATTGTGAAACGTACCATCCCTGTTTCACGCAGAATTAGTCCGAAAATAGGTATACTGTACAAATAAAATTATTAATAATATTAGTACCAAAAAAATATGACCAAATAATGTTAAAAAAATGAATTAAATTACCTGAAGCCATGCAATTGGTCCATAATTGTAACAAAAGTTAATTATCAAAAGATTTATTTCGATCAGTGTTCTAACTGTACCAAGTTTTATTTAAATCGATAAAATCGATTTAAAAATTTAAAAAATCCCAATTCCAACAATGTATTCTAAAAAAGGGTCCTTTTGGAGCTATGTTTTTGGGATGAACATCTTTTATCTTCGTCTCTTCCATGCTTTCCGCGCCGACATTGCCCATCCCTCTCTAACAAAAATTGATTGTTGAACGGCCGGCATTCCCTTGACTAGTAACAGTACGGATCATTATATATTTTTTTATTCTAGTTTAATTCGTGATACAGTATTTTAAATGGACTACAAATTTAGCGCTGTTCCAAATAGGATCGAATACGCTTTACCAAAAGTTAGATGTTCTCGATGCATGAATATATTATTTTTGTAGGAGACTGTACACAGCACAGTAGATATTTAGACCTTAATTAACCAGGTAAAGATTAGTCTAAAATAAAAGTGCAAAAATCAATGTCTGTCAACCATAGTTAAAACAACAAAAAATGTATTTTTTCTGTAACCGTACCGAAAAAAACTTTCGATATGATTTATTAAATCGAAAGTTCAACTTCATACAAATCGTACCGAAAGCATCTATTTTCGGGCGATTTTTTTTTTCACTTTTGGAACGATTTTTTTTACTTACTTGGGTATCTACGAAGGCAGTCTTGTCATATAAGATTCGAGAGTGTTTTCGCTTTTCCATTCCAAAAAATGGAATCAATAGTGAAAGTAAAGCCGAATTGATTCCACATGAGATTAATGAAGCTGCCAAAACGGCTACTTATGAATTATTGCCACTAAGGTCAAGGGAGAGGTATGAATTGGTCTATAATTTATTTCAAAAATGGAGCAATAATAAAAAATGCATACTATAAATGAAGAAGTCATTTTTTCATATTTAATTGAAAAATCAAAAATCTTAAAGCCCGCGAGCCTCTGGAGCAATTACTCAATGCTTAAGTCCACAATTAACATTAAAAATAATATAGATATAAGCCGCTCTCCCAAAGTTATTGCTTTCCTTAAAAGAACATCCGTTGGCTACAAACCAAAAAACAAGAGTATTGAATAAAGAAGTAGATAAATTCTTACCAGAAACTGGAGATAATACCTACCTAGTAAAAAGGTAATGTAATTAAATGTTATTTTTCTTCCTTTTGATTAATTTTTATGCATATTTTAGGTTGCATTAATCATTGGTTTAGTGGGTGCTTGTCGTCATGAAGAGTTTTGTAAAATAAGATTAGATGATATAGAAGATAAGATAAATATGAAAGTCATTAAAATTCTCAATTCTAAAACGAATATGGAAAGAACCTTTGTCGTCATTGGAGAAAATAATATTTTTTTACAAGAAATATTTGTCATTACGTTCAGAAAGCACACCACATCGTAAATTATTTGTATATTACAAAAACGGGGAATGTTCTACACAACCTATTGGTATTTACAGTTTTAGTAATATCGCCTGCAAAATTTCTGAATTTCTTAAATCACAGCATCACAAAGAATACACTAGGCACTATTTGCGAAGAAGCTAAGCTACTTTATTAGCTGATGATGGTGGTAGTATAACCAATTTAAAGAGACGCAGAGGCTGTAAATCAACCAGTGTAGCAGAGAGATACGTAGAAAATTATTTGAGAAACAAAATTCACATTGCATCACAGATTGAAAAGGGCTGTAACAAAATTAATATTTTGAAAACAAGTACAAATACTGATACGTCTAATAATAATAATTTCAATACTGCCACTTCTGTTAATATCCCTAATAATATTAATATAAGTAATTGTTATAATTGTGTAATTAATATTTTTTTTTATCTTGGGACAGTCCACGAAAGCTGATGCCTAAGTACTAACGTACCGTGGGTGTCTTTAGTGTGGTGAGAGAAAGTTTGTTCACACGGGACTTAAATTTTTGGAGATTGGGAGGAGAAGGAAAAACTAGGGATGAAGGAATGAAGAAAGCGGGAAGTTCGGGGCCTCTCTAACTGAACTGTAAGAGGATGCATGAAGTTGCACTACGTGTTGCTCTGTTGGGAACCGCCAGAGAAGGAATTATACTTGCCAACTCCTCTGAGCAGAAGCCGTGAAAATACCTATAGAAGAGCGACAGATCCCCCACAGCTCGACGGTGGGCAAGAAGCGGTGAGCGTTGGATCATTAATAAGACGAATGGCTCTTCTTTGAATGGAGTCCAGAATGCTAAGTGTTGTAGGGGACGCCATTCCCCAGACATGAGAACAATATTCTAAAGAGGATCTGATTTGGGATACATACAGAGTGTACGGATTGGAAGAAGAGAAATATTTTCTGGCTCGGAAGAGAAATCCAATCTTTTTTGAAGCTGCCGAAGCTATGGATAAAATGTGTTTGTGCAGGTTGAGGTTATTCTCAAAAGTAACGCCGACAAGATTAAAGCACTCTTTGTTCTAGAGAACTTGGCCGCTCATATGTAAGGGATGAGCATTTGCAGACTTTTTTCGCGACAGCGAACATGACTGCGTTTTCGAGGCATTAAACTGAACAAGATTTTTGGCGCCCCAATCCAAGACAAGTTCGAGGTCTTGTGAAAGAGATATTCTGCATTGACCTGCGCTTGTTTTCGAAATCAGGATTACACGGTGGCTTAAGAAATTGAATACTAGAGTGGAGGGTACTATCGTCAGCAAAACTATGAATGGGATTGATTGTGGAAGAGAGAAGATCGTTAGTGTTTAGAAGAAACAGCGTGGGTGCCAGCACTGAACCCTGGGGCACCCCAGCATTAATTTGGTAGAAGCTGGAGGAATGACCATCTACACTAACTGATATACGTCGATTAGAAAGGAAACTAAAAAGCCAAGAGCAAAGCTCAGGTGGAAGACCGTAAGAAGGAAGTTTGTTAAGAAGCCCATCATGCCAGAACTGATCGAAAGCTTTGGATATGTCAAGAGCAACGATCTGGGATTCACCAAGAAACTCAAAGGACTTGTTCCATTTGTGTGAGACAAAGGAAAGAAGATCAGCTGTGGATCTACTGTGACGGAATCCATATTGTCTATCATGTAAGATCCTATGTTTTTCCAGATACTTTAAGATTTGGGAATTAATGAATTTTTCCATTACTTTGCAAACAACTGAAAGAAGAGATATAGGTCTATAGTTGGAAGGGAGACTTTTGGAACCTTTTTTGGGGACAGGTTTCACACGTGCAGCTTTTCAACTCTCCGAGAAAATGCCCGTGTCGTAAGTGATTCGAAAGAGGCGAGTTAAAATGGGTGCAAGCTCGGGAGCACATTTTTTAAGACGATTGCTGGTATGCCATCCAGCCCAGACGATTTTTTAGTATTAAGAGAAGAAGGAATACGCTTGATCTGTTTGACTTTAAAAATTATATCGGACATTTTATGAGAAACAGGGACAACTGTTGGAAGGGAAGATTAATAGGAGGATCAAGCGTAGAATTGGCAGCAAATTGTTTGGCAAATAGCCAAAATACCTTTGGAGGTAGAGACAATTCCATCTTCAGAGATTAGGGGTGGAAAAGAATTTGTGCAAAAGTTCTGACTAATATTTTTGGCAAAGGACCAGAAAGCTTTACTGCCATTTGAGCAAGAGAGAACTTTATCTTTTATTCGATTGTTAAAACGGTCTTTTGCTTCTGAGATAGTCTGATTATACTGATTTCTCGCTTCAATGCTAGCCTGTCGACTTTCGGGACTAGGGTTTTGAAGAAACTTTTTGTGGGCTTGAATTTTTAAAAGTCTGGCTTTGTCACAGGATTTAGAAAACCACGGTTTGTGATTTGAAGTTATGCCTAGTTGAATTGTTTCGGTAATTTGTTTACATATTTCGGAAGGATCGAAAGTAGAAAAACAGGTAGGATCCCAAGGGTAGCTGGCAAAGAAATCTCTCAGACCATCCCAGTCGGCCGAATTGTAGTGCCAGATGGTTCGTGGCGGCATGCTTTCAGTTGCCTCAAAATAAGTGGAGTAAGATACGGTGACCAAACCATGGTCAGAGCGACCAAGGGGAGCAGTTACTGATGCTTGATAGAGTTCGGGGGTGGAAGTAAAAAAGAGATCTAGGGGGTTAGAATTATGGGTGGGAACCCTAGGAAAGTAGGTAGGTTCCATAATTGATTGGTGAGCGAATTGCTGATTGCGAAATTTTCTGCTGCTCTGCCTTGTGTATCAGTTTTTGTGGATCCTAGCCAATCCTTATTATGAACATTAAAATCCCCGAGAACGATTACTTCGGCCAATGGAAATTGGGATATAATATTGTCGATCTTTATTGAAAGGAAATGAAAGAGCTCGTTGTAGAAATTGTCGGACGGGGACAGGGATATACAGCAGATAAATTTGGTAAAAGATCTGAAAGAAAGTTTAAGCCAAAGAAAATCAGGCCTACCCGATTCGAGGTTAGAAACCCTAGCACAAGCCAGGTCGTTGCGAACGTAAGCACAAACGCCGCCATGGGGTCGAAAAGATGAAATGAGTTCATAATCTGGGAAAAGGAGATATTCATAAGTAATGTATTTATGAGAGCAATTGTTATGTTATATGTAATTTAAGATTCTTTTTAACATAATAAAGGCCCGCAGAAAAAATATTGTTCGTAACACAATCCAAAAGTGATTTTAACGCCTATGACTCGTCCTAGAAACTTCCTACTCATCCCGTAAAATATCACTTTTGGAACTTTCTACGTTAATTACTATTATTGGTTAAAAACGTCACGTCAGTAATCAGTTACTTACTAGATGTTTTTCTCAATCGCAAATAAACAGACTATAGTAGCTAAAAACATGTTTTTAATGCAATAAAAATATTTGAATTTACAAATAACCTTAGATATTTGAGGAAAACAATTCATTTCTACAAAGAAAAACATATTTTTGGATGTATTACAATGTGACATTATCTTTAAAGGATTTTTTAGTTGATATATTTTAACAAATATTTATTACTTATAAAAGTTTAATGACCTGCGATAATAAAACATTAATTTAAATTAATAAATATTATTAGGTACATATTTGGCAACAATGCGGCGATGTGCCGTTAAGAGCAAAGCCATCGGTTTACCTCTTGTGCACCGCTGATTGTGAATGATATAACTCATATTTTACGCATACCTGCCACGAAGTAATTATTGCTAAATCGTCGGCAAATTAAAGAATCCGTAATACAACTGAACATCCATAGTTTACTGTTAAACGCGTATCAGTTATAAAAATAAAACAATATAGCATGTTACTGTTATGAATTTGTTCGGATTAGGTATGGAAACATAACTTACGTTCGTTATGTTCAGCGATTTTCATACGCTTTATTATGCACTATTTGTTTTGATCTTCACACATTTGCAGCAAAATTTTAGAAACATTTTTGTACAAAAACGTCATTGTAAAGATTCCAGCTGCAACATTCAATCCATCATTATTAGTCTAGTCGAGAAGTGTGTTTCCTGCGAAAAATAGTTAGAAGGCTTTAAAAACTATAAGCGATAGCTCATTCGACGCGGAATGCAAATCTGAGAAAGGGATTTTGAGGATTTTTTCTGCCAATAAAAATTGCAATTGTTATTAACAAATAACGAAAAAAAAACATTTCGATTTTTGATGATAACTCAAAAACCATAAGAGATAGCGGAAATTACAAAAAAGATCCTTGAGGAGCAGAAAATGTCCGATAAAAAGATTTAATATCCCGAGTTCTATCTTCATTATTTATAATTTTAATTTAACGCTGAAAATGGGCCTTCGCGCGACATTTTTGGTTGCGCGCTTGGCGTCAAAACCGAGTACGTCACACTAAATATTTTTTCAGGGTATTAAATAATACTTGGGATTTTTTTTAAATATAGTTTATTTACAACGCTTAAAAAATTTATTTCCGTTGAAAATTAAAACTAAAGTAAGTTTGACAATTGTCAATTAACAAAATTATTTCGAGCTTTTGTCCTAACTGTACACTAAAAAACATGTTTAAATATTTGTCGTATACATTTTTGCTTTGTGAAGTTCTTCTTATACAGGGTGTCCCAGAAGTAATTGGACATAGAGCAACAGCAGATTCCTTAGGTCAAAATAATGCAATTAACTAAACTTTCCTTATCCCAATGTTGATAATAAATACGATACAGGGTGTCAAACTTTTAATTTGTTTCGTTTTTTCGTAATAATTTCCTAACTAAATGACATAGCGGTACAGGATTGGGGATTTGGAGGTTCTTAGAGACGAGAAATTTAAATTCGTCCAGACTTTTGATGTTGCTGGTAAAGAGCGCCACCTAGGGTCTACCCCACTTGTTTTAGATGGCATAACTTTTTTTAGTCTTAGTATTTTGACCTGTTTATTAAAAAAAAGTAACTATAATTCCCTTTACTTCAAAAACATATACCTCATTTAGGTTTCTAGAAGCAACCGTTTTCGAGATAAAGATTAAAGGATCCCGCAATTTTCGTATGGAAAATGTTTTCGGCCAATTGTTTTTAAACTTTGCCAAGTAATAGTTTTCAACACGCTGATCAAATGTCTTCCCGGGCACAAAACCCAAAAACCTTTCTAACACCCTTAAAATCACCCTCAAAAGGCTCCAAATCCCTAGTGACCTTTAAGGCTGATTTTCGGGGGGTTAGAGGGGTTTTTGGGTTTTGTACCCATAGAGACTTTTGATCAGCGTGTTAAAAACTATTACTTTGCAATTTTTAAAACAATTGGCCAAAAACATTTTCATATGAAAATTGCGGGATCCTTTAAAATGCTTTTATCTCAAAAACAGTTGCTCCTAGAGACCTAAATGAAGTATATGTTTTTGACGCAGAGGGAATTATAGTAGCTTCTATTTTAATAAACAGGTCAATATACTAAACATAAAAAAAGTTATGCCATCTAAAACAAGTGGGGTAGGCCGTAGCTGGCGCCCTCTATCAGCAACATTAAAAGTATGGACGAATTTGAATTTTTCGCCTCAAAACACCCTCAAATCCCCAATTCTGTACGCTATGTCATTTAGTTAAGAAATTATTAAGAAAAAACGAAAATAAAATTAAAAGTTTGACACACTGTTTATTGGTTATTATCAGCTTTGGGATAAGGCAAGGTTACGTTAATTGCATTACTTCGACCTAAGGAATCTGCTGTTGCTCTGTATCTCATTACTTCTGGGACACCCGTATACAAGATAATGCCCTAAAAACCAGAGTAATAGTGTCAAAATTATAAAATTATTATAAACAAAGCATTAACATTTTTAAACTTTTATGGCGTGATCTCATTTAAGTATGTATATAAAAAGGGCTCCACGACAATTATTTAAACATTTTTTTAGTGTACAGTGAGGACGAAAGTTCGAAACAATTTTAATAATTGACAATTGTCCAACTTGTTGAATAATGAACTTTAAATTAAATTTTCAACGAAAATAAATTTTTTAAAGTTTTCTGAATACACCTTATTTTTTTAAAATTTTTAAATTAATATTTAATACCCCAAAAAAAATATTTAGCATGACGTAATCGGTTTTGACACAGTGCGCGCAACCAAAAATGTCGCGCGGAGGCCCATTTTCAGCGTTAAATTAAAGTACAAATAATGAAGTTCCGCGCGTTAAAACTGTTTTTTGAAAATTTTCTTTCCTTTAAGGATCTTTTTTGCAATTGCCGGTATCTCTTATGGTTTTTGAGTTATTATCAAAAATTTAAATGGCTTCTATTCTTTCATTTTTTGTTAATAACAATTGCAATTTTTATTTGCAGAAAAAAATCCTCAAAACGCCTTTCTTATATTTACATTCCTCGTCGAATGAGCTATCAGTCATATTTTTTGAAGCCTTCTAACTATTTTTGCAGGAAACAATTAATAACCCAAATACCGGGTGATCTAGCGGACATGCAATAGCTGCTTACTTTTTTATTTACAAAGATTACTCTAAAATTGGGAGGATTGGCATACATATTATCTTTTTAATCATGTACAATATGACATTTGCTATCAATATGGTGTCAAAAAATCCTTTATTCAAATAAGCTTGGGTTGGCCATGATATGCAGCTTGGACCATATTAAAGTGTAAAGTCGGAATTATTATCCATTTGTAATAACGTCATTTTTATTTATCTTTGTTTAGTGTATATTGACAGCAAACTTTTGAAAAAAAATAAATCCGATGAATATTAATTTTTTATATTTTTGGTTATCTAAAGAATCAGTCACTGTCAATCAAAAACATTGGTGTGGCAACTTATTGTCGAAAGTTATTTCGAAAAGTTTTAAATAGTGCCAAGAAAAAAATATACTAGATATAATAAACAATCGCAGCTGATAATTTTAAATATCTTGGCTTTTTTTAAACTAGAAAATGGACACGTCCAAAATGGACGCACCTAAAATACAGCGAGCCGCAGATGCAACAAAATTGAGTCCAACACCAATAACAAATATAAAAAGAATGGGATAAAATCAGACCAGGATTACGCTTCCAGTATGTCCTTTACGCAAAAGACTGCAAAAACCAAAATTACAACATATTTAAAAAATATAATTTAGGAACATAAATTATTCTATACGCCAGAAAAAAATATGTAACATTGGCAACAATAAGACAAAAGTTTCTTAAGGAAATTAATCAAAATCAAATAACTACTTGTTCCTCTTCTAGTTCAAAAAAGTCAATATATTTAAAATCATCAGCTGCGTGTGTTCATTATTTATACTTAATCATAATAATTGTTAATTATTATTTGGTTTGTTAATAAATAAATACTACAAGATTATTTTTATTTTTTGAGATTTTTTTTGGAGGGTCAAGCCTGGAATATGCAACATACGATGTTTACTATGAAAAGACGACGACGCTGCTGCTTGCTTTAAGAATCTCCCATATTCGCCCATCGGCTAATGCCCATGTGTTTATTCCCGCCTTCGCGTTAAAAACAATGAACAATCGGCGATTATGACGTAACAATTAAAATGATTAATGTTTTGTTAATATTTTGTTATTTTATTACAAACTAGTAGTTACTCAGTTTTACAAAAATTCGATTTAAAAAATAATGGACGTCCAACGCCAACACCAAACATTGGGCAAATACAGGCAAAGTGTAAAAGTAAGCAATCAGTTACTCGGTAATTTGACAAATATATTCAGGAGAAAAATTTGTGGGTGTATGAACGAAAATATATATTTTTTGATTTCATCTGTTTATTATTTCTCTCAAAAAAGCACAAAAATAGTGTCAAGCATAAAGACAATGTAGTTTTAAACTTCTATATATTTTTTTTGACCCCATTGTAAATTTTTGTTTAAAATACCCCCAAAACAATTCCCTGAAAGTTTCAGTGAAGTGCTCGCTCAAAGAAGTGTGAAGATTTTCCATTTAAAAAGCACGTAAACTCTGATCCTTTTTTTTTTATATTTCTATAACTCGCAGCATTTTATGTTATCGTCTCGCCCAAAAACGCGATTTTTTGAGAATTGAATGCTCTACAAAAGTGTCCATTGCGGCAAAGTCGCAACTCACCTAATTTTATCATAAAATTCTTGTTTTTCTGTCATTTTCTCATAAAATGACAAGAGCTACACAAAAAAGATAAATAACAAAGTTATTGGAAATATAATTTCCTACAAAAAGGTTTTAATAATCGAATTGCTGAAACCAACAGTTTTCGAAATATTTGGCATTTAATTAATTTTACTATACTAATACCCCAGATAAAGCCAAACCAGATACGAAAGTGTCGTTTAACGCGTGCATGCCGAATTTTATGAAACTCCGCCCCCTAGGGATGGCCAGCCATCCAAGGAAATAGTCAGATGTCGAGTTACTTTTCAGATTCGTGTTTACGCGATCACTGAGCGGTCAGTGTTATCAATAGTACGAGAGCTTATATTATTATTTCGGCGTTCAAACATTATTTTTCTTTGACATTTTTGTGGTTTTAAAAATGCCTGGTTATAAGTGTCTGTATTTACACTGTTTAACAAGAAGTGGAAAAAAAAATCATTATTTAAATTACCTCGAGATCCTTTAAGGTATGTTGGTTTTATTATTATTTAAAAAATAACCAAAGTTAATACATAAATTATTTCGTATGTTGGCTCTCAAAAGCCCATTTTATTTTAAAAGTACTTTATATAAATTGTTTAATTGTTGGTTTGGTTATCATTTTAGATGTCACACTTGGCTTAAAGCGGCTGGACGAGAAGATCTTTTAGAGAAAAAAAGCATAAATAACAAGATATGCGAAGATCACTTTGAAAGCGAGTGTTTTGTGGTTTCTACAAGCTGTTTAAAGCGTCTTTATGATACAGGCTATACCGTCAATTTTTCTTGGACCCAAGCGCAAATTCGATGTTTTATTGAAACAACCTCCGAAAAAGGCCATAAAAAAGACTTAAAATAAAATATGCAATATTTTTGTCTGTGAGTGTAGTATGCTTTTATAATTTGCAAAGAAGGAATTTACATAATATCCAAATTGAAACTGAATCAGAACAATATTTGTTAAATTATTTTTTCTTTGCTTTAGATGTGACCCTAAAACCAGATGGAACTTTGGTCCTTAATACCGATAATAGGACTGTTTCCGAAACTAAAGAAGGTAAGCTATTTGTTTTACTTAAAAAATTATAACATTTTGCTTCGTTACTTTCCTCACTAACTTTCTATTTGGTATAAATAAATTTGCTACTATTTCAGTTTGAGTATTTCTTTCCAGGATCACTTGGCAATGATGCGAATAAAGATAGTTATGTGCTCGACATCCAGATTCCCAGCACTAGCAGAGATAAAACTCCTCAACTGCTATCTCCGACGGCAACACAAACCTCGCCAAGATTTACTAAAGCCAAAACACAAAATACCCCTCGAAAAGTTAAACTAAGGTACAAAGTAAAATCATTGCAACAACGTTTATCTTTTACCAAAGCGGATCTTGAAAAGGAAAAGCGTGAAAACAGCAACTTCAACATTTTTATAAATTATGCGATAACTATCTAACGACACCCTTAGCTGAAATTGTCAAACTTCAAGCTATTTTAAAAAATAAAGCTCCAAAAGCAAGACGATATTCAAAGGAATATAAAAATTTTGCTTTAACATTATATTTTTTTAGCCACAAATCTTATGACTTTTTAAGTAAAATTTTAATTTTGCCGTCAAAGCGCTCTTTAGAGTTAATGACTCAAAACATTCTGTGTAAACCTGCATTGGAAAACGAACATATATTTGAATCTTTAAAACTCAAAATAAAGACTATGTCAGAACTGAACAAGTATTGCAATATTTGTATCGACGAAACTTCCATTAAATCTAATTTATATTTTGATGCCGGTAAAGATGTTATTATTGGTTTTGAAGATATTGGTATCCGAAAGAAAAACACGCTTTTTGTGCAAAATGTTGCAGTAATTATGGCTAGAGGGCTTTTTAATAATTGAAAACAGCCTATAGCATACTTTCTTGTGAACACTCAATTAAAAGCGCTTAAAATCCATACAATTTTAGAAAATTGTGTAGCAAAATTATATGATATAGGATTATACGTTCAAGGCGTAACAAGCGACATGGGATCCAATTTTATTCAACTTGCAAACCTATTGGATGTAACTCCAAAAAACCCTGTATTTAATTTAGGAGACCTTAATCTAATCTACTTCTTTGACCCACCTCACTTGCAAAAAGCCACTAAAAGCAATTTAATGAGCAATTCGTTTCATTTTGAGGATAAAAATACATCGGGGAGTTCTATTAAGAAGTTTTACCTTGAAGATAAAAAAAAACTTACCGGTGCGCTCCTAAATTAACTTACGCTCACATTTTTCCTACAAACTTTTAAAAAATAAAGGTAAACTTATCGGTTCAAATTTTAAGTAGGACAGTAGCAAGTAGCATGCGCACTCATTTAGAATTGGGTGTATTGCCTCTTGAAGCCCAAGCGACCATAGAAGTTATCGAAAAGTTTGATAAGTTGTTTGATATTTTAAATTCAATCGATGTAAGCCACCCAAACAAATACAAAATGGTTTTTAAAGGAGAACAATTCCAAATAGATTTTCTAGATACTTAACATGTGGCAATTTCTAGATGGGTTGAAAGTTTTTAATAGTATTGGTCAGGATGTTACGTCAAAATGTAAATTTCGTCGTTGCTGGATGATAACAATAAAGGTTTTTTAATCCTTTGGCAACGCCTATTTAATGTTGGCTTTAAATATTTAAAAACAAGACGAATCAATCAAGACTGCTTAGAAAATTACTTTGGCAGCGTTCGGCAACAGGGTGAAAACTCTGTAAATCCCACACCAATTCAGTTTCAAAGGGCTTTTAAGAAACTATTTTGTATGAATTTTTTACATTCGACTAATATGAATTGTGAAAATGATTTGGATATCCTTCTCTTACGATTAAAACAGACAAAATCCGCTATCCTTGAAAAAGATAATATATTAACCAGAACATGCAAAGCAGTTGCGCTTCCGTCATATGATGACAGGAAAAAAAATTTGGTAATGCAGAACGCGTTTAGCTATGTTTGTGGCTATTTAATTAATAACGCTCTTAAAATACATAATTGTGAAACATGTAAAGCATTTTCCAACAAAATAGATACTCTGGATAAAACTAATTTATTAACGCATTTTAAAGCATATGAAAATGAAGGAGGTGGTTTTGGAAATTTGAAATCCCCTAACGAGGAATTTATATATTTTATTTATCAATTAGAAAAAGTACTTATTCAGTTATTTGACGAACTTTCAATTCAGGAAGGAATTTCCCAAATATATTTAACCGAAATGAAGAAAATTAGTTTTTCTCATCCATGTTCGGATTTTGCTCTTTTGTATGTAATTAAATTATTTATTCGATTAAAAATATTTTATACACTAAAATTTACAAATAGAGATCTAGCCACTGCCAAAAAATCTGAAAAGCCAAAAAAAATAAAAATTCTTTCTCATTTGTAAATAATAAGTATTTAGCTTTAAGTGCCTAATATTATGTTTAATGCTGTAGTCTTAGTTATCTAGATATTATATACACTGTTGTATTTAAATAATGTTTAGATATTTCTTATTATGTACATATTATTATAGGAAAAATCATATAAGTTTTGTTGCACATCATTAATGACACCATGCGCATTCTTATGGCATTTGCTGGTGACATTATTATTACCAGCAACAAAAGTTATATGGATTTTTCTATAATATATGTAGGGTTGCCGCGAGACACGAGTTACGAGACTTCTTGTCTCGTAGCAATTTTGTCTCGTCTCGAGAGCATTTTGTCTCGAATTTCGAGACGAGACGAGATAAAATCCTTCGAGACAAGCTCGAGACGAGACGAGACATCTCGAAAAATTTTAATGACTTAAAACTTAAGTAAACTAACTGTAATAAATCTCCAACAATATATTTTTAATTCTTAAGAATTATACAGGTTGTTTAAGTTTAGTGTTAAAAAAAAAAAATAAAATTATTTGCTTTAAAAAGTATACCACCCTGTGGTTTTATTATTTTTTAATTATTTTGAATATTTCACTCATGTACATATTTTCCCACAAGAGAAGTGGTATTATAGAAAAATTGCAGCGGAAATTCCGCTTCGTCTAGGAAATGTGGTTTTTCCACTCACTGTCAAATTGACAATACGAAATTTTAAATAATAATAACGGTTTGTTAAATTAATATTTAATTTTAAGTTAATAAACTTTATATACGTTTTTGATTCGTAAAATATTCTCCCTAAATACCGCTCGAGCTTTAAAATTAACCAGATATTTTTTTACTCATGCGTGTTTTCTTTAAAATTTCACTCGTCCCTCGGACTCGTAAAATTATGAGAAAACACGCTATCGTGAAAAATGATCTGTAATTTTTAAGCACTCGTGGTATTACCCCCGATAAAACAACTTAAAATACAACTATTTTTGTCTCTTGATTTTTTTAAATTTTGCTTTGCTTTCAAGAAAAAAATTAAAACCGATTCCTTTTTTATACCCTTTTGAAAAGTAGAAGTTTTACTTTGTTTTTCGAAAAAAAAAATGAAATAACGAAAAAGTTGTATTTTAAGTTGTTTTATCAAAATAATTGTTTTAAAAAATTATGTACAATTAAAGCTTCTTTTTAACTTTAGGACCTGCGTATTTCCAATTTCGAAACGATGCATATCCGAACTTATGTTTATAGAGACTTTTTTTGCAAGATCTAACTGCTGTTAAAGATTTTAAAACTATTGCTCAAACACCCTGTATAATTATAAAAAAAAATCTAGAAACATTTTACCTGTGTTTTGTAATGGAGTTTATGACTCATGTTCCATTATCTTTCTATTATTTTTTTCTATTTTGTGGTCATTTTTATGTCACTTATATGTTCTATATTTTTATTTTAAATAAAAAAAACAAATTATTAGGTTCATTATTTTATTTTAAGTTGCATATTATGGGTGTCCGTAAAGTCTGAAATCACCAATTTTTTGAGAAAACTACACAATTTAAAGAAAAGCTCAATCACGTCAACTTTTCTTTACAAGGCGTGTTTTAAAAAGATATAAGCATTAATACAGGGTGTTTCATTTTAAAAAAATATTAATTCACCTTCTTACTTCTTACAAGCTTCAAATACAAGAATGAACCAATGAAAACTGTCAAAACATTTTAAAAAGGCAACCGCTTTAGAGATCTTTAAATAGTAAAAAACATGCAAACACTATTGCTGCATCCCGAATAAAACGGTGTGTCGGCAAAGTATACAGGCGGCGCGGCGGCACTTTTTGATGCCTACGCAGAGGGTTGTTTTTGAATGTTTTTCTGTTAGTTGAGGATTTGCCGCTATTATGTTATTAAAAAGTTTTAATTTAAACTAAACACAATGCATCCTTTTAAAATACATACCAGTTTGCAGAAGATTTTGCAATTAGTTTGTAGGTATGTATATAGTGTACAGGGTGAGTCAACGATGGCGAGGAGTAAGTAATTTAATGCCTTGAAAATAAGATGTGTAGATAATGTGCTTATGTCAGTATTAGGTATATGGTTAAATAGTATGTTAAATTTAAACGATATTTTGAATTAGACAGGGCACGTCCATAAAGTATAAGGATGCTATAAAAGTAATTTCTTAAAATTTAAAATAGAATACCTATACCTACTCATATTTTTACAGTTTTGGATTCTATTTATTTAATTCTAGAAATTCCTAGTCCTACTCCATATTCTATACCCAGAAAGTTACGTAGGTATAAGAATATTGCCATTTAGGATACTTAATTATTACGGAAAAAGTTAAAAATTGGTAAAAAAATTGAAAATGAACATTTCTATAATTAAACATTGGAATTAATAATGTAATGATAAAATATGTGTGTTCCATTTAAAAAATATTTCTTTTTATCACCACCTTGTGCACTGTGCAGACATAAAAATTAGTTTAAAAATGTGTAACATGTACCTAAAATAAAAATCGACGGATCCAAGCATTTTTAATAACCTTCTTATCTAATTTTTATTTAAATTATCCTATACATTACTAATGCACTGTATATTGAAATTAATTTAATTGAAATAAACCAAAACAACTCGAGACAAACGAGACAAAACGAGACGAGACAAACGTTTGTCTCGTCTCGTCTCGACCCTTGTCTCGTCTCGTCTCGAAATATATTATCTCGAAATTTCGAGACGAGACGAGACAAGGCTTTATCTCGTCTCGTCTCGTCTCGCGGCAACTCTAAATATATGTCCCAATTTATGTTTTCCGTTTACTTTGTGAACATTTTTTTTCAAAAAGATTCTTCAACATGCATATAATATTTAAAAATCAATAGGTATATATGTACATAGGCTCCTTTTTATTTTGTCATTAGATTTACCTACCTAGTTATCAAATTTTGGATTTAGTAGTTTTTATAAGCATTTAAAAAGTGAATATACTCGTATTGGTCTCCGGACTTCTGGGAATCTGCTGATATTTCCTTACTGTAATTTTAGATGTAAGTTTAATTTGTATAAAGAAAATAAAATTTATTATTATTTATTATTATTATTTTCCGTGGCCAAAACACAAAGTGTAAGGCTAATGATTCTTTAGAAAAAAAATATATTATTAAATTTAATTACATCAGATAAAACTTTTATCGCTGACAAAGGTATTTACAAAACCGGTAATTTATAAATAATTATTATATAAATATTATGTACTAGAGCATTTTGTTTCCAAAATATTTATTTTGGTGCGGGTAATGCTATTTTAATTTACTAATAAATTTTAAAAATCGAACAAAATTTTTGGTGCGGGCCATACATAACTCCCGCGTCCAAGGTCAAACAAAATAAGCGAGCTCTTGATCGACACTTTCGTATCTGGTGTGGCTTTATCTGGGCTAATACTACAAATGATAATTAGTGAAAATTTTATAGTAAAATTAATTAAAGGCCAAATATTTCGAGAACTGTCGGTCTTAGCGATTTGATTATTGGGATCTTTTTTGTAGGAAATTAAATTTTCAACAACTTTGTCATTTATCTTTTTGTGTAGCTCTTGCCATTTATGATAAAATGACAGAAAAACAAAAATTTTATGAAAAAAATTAGGTTTAGTGACCCGTACTACCTCGCCGGTGTGAGTTGCGACTTTGCCGCAAGGGGCACTTTTATAGAGGTTTAAATTTCTTAAAAAATTTCGCCTTTGTGCAAGACGATAACAAAATGCTGCTGAGCAATAGAAAAACCCAAAGTTTTTACCATGGACGCAGATTTACATGATCTTTGCTTTTCTCCAAAATAATTAGGCAAACCACCCGGTATAAATCACGGAATAACAATAAAGTTATTTTCAATGATAAATTGTTCCTTTTTATTTTATAGTGCCCCTCGTATATGTTTGATTAAGTACGCCGAACTTTTATTGCGTTAAACATCAAATTTTCCATGTGTTTAAAAATAAAACGTTTTATAACTATTACCAAACATTTCCACAAGCAATAAAAAACGATTTATCTGTGACGAAACTGAAAAAATTACAGCGCCACACCATTGTTATCGACATTACTATTAACATAATTTTATTAGTAAAACAATTTTATCTTCAGCCTCGTGTTTGCCTTTACCTCTAATATTGGCACACATTATTGTATACCCTTTGTTTTAACGATTTTTTTATCACTTTTGTTATCGCTTGTTGATTTCGCAATGAATATTTTTATTAGAGGAAAAAAAGCAAATATTTTTCGGAGAAAATTTAGATAGTGGTATAAAAAATATTTATGTTAAATTGCTTGTTAAGTGCGAATTATTGCTACTTTCCTATAAGAAAAGTATCATAGTTGTTTTTCGGATCCCTAGATTACAAAAAATGGGGTTACTCTTTTTCGTTTCTTTAGGGATGGAAAATTTCCGGAAATATATATTTTTAAATATTTCGGAAATATATCTGCAAATTTTGAAACTATATGGAAATATAAAATTGAAAACTACAAAACTTAAAAAACTAAACATTTAATGATGGTAATAGGTAAAACCAGAGTCTATTAATCTAAAGGGGTTAGGACATTGTCGAGAATGGGGATAGCAAAAGTCCAAGACGTGAGGGTGTGAAAAGTGGCTGATGTTGGGCCTGTCGGGTAACTCTAAAAGTTACTAGCATTCAAAAAGCTGTGGACAGAGTCGTGCCACAAGTCGAAGTTTTTATTTGGGGTTTTTTTTTAAAAGTTGGAAATATTTGTGTACAGAGTTGATATTTTATTGGTTTTGTCTGGTTTTACTATATTGTTTTTGGTAGTGTTTAGTGGGTGTATTTTAATTTGTCCTTAGTTTGCAAGACCAAAAGTTGTGTTCCCCATAAGGATTCTGTCATTTGCTCGGAGCATGTTAAAAAAGACGATTTTTATATGTCTTCCAGAAAAATTAAAATGTGATAATATAATATTGATAAATAAGAAATAATATAATAAAATAGTAATGAAATAATATAATTAAATGTCTATTACTAACAAATATTTTTTATTGTAGAGTTCATTCAGTTTCCAAATTAAGCTTGGTAAAAGCGGTTTTTAAGTCCACCCAGTAACTCTTTAAAGTTCTAGATGTAGTTACACAGTTATTAGTAAGTTTAATTAATTTGGGTGATTTTAATTATAGTAAATTTTTTGTACAGAGATATATTAATATTGGTTGCTTTTTTTCCCATACTGATCAACTTTAGGTTTTGTGGTGTAGTTTAATTGGCATACCTTTTCATGTGTTATTTTTTTAATAAAAATTTTTTTTCCCCAAAAAAATTAAATTTTGTTTTTTCTATTAGGTTTTGCGGTTAAAGTTACCATTCTTTTTTAATTTTATTTGATTTTTTTTTTTTGGATTAAAATTATTCTTTTAAACCCAAATTAAATTTGGATATCATTAAATTTTATTGAAAAAGACATTGTTTTAGAAAATATTTTAAATTTTATATTTTACTTAGAAAAATTTGGCTTTTTCTTTTTTTTACAAGTTAAAACTTAACTGATGTAAACCTACCTTGCACTGAAGAAGTTTTTGTTTAGATGGTGTGGTATGAAGTGGACTGCGAGGAACTTGTAAGTAAGTTAAACTTTCGAGTACTAAATAAGAACATGAGATCTAATTCTTTGTTTTATCTTGCAACGGCTGCCAACAGCTAAGAAATAAGAAGATCGCCTATTTACACAATGTGCAGCTACTATAACCAACTTTCTGACGAACTGGATATATTTGCAATGAGTGCCGCACAATAATCTAAAGTGATTAGGACTTTATTGTTTAATAATTTAGTGACTAATAATTAGAGCTAAGTTGAATTTGATGCTAAATGTCTTATAAATGGCTGCCTGTTAAAAGTTATGCTAAATAAATAAAAGAACGAATCTTCGTCGTAAATTTAAAAAAACATGCGGAGGTAAATTTAAACAAAATGGTCTTCTAGCTGTCGCTGCAGTTTAGAATAGGAATGTATATTGTTTTTCTGTAAAAACAGATCATTATTTAGGGGTAGCGAGTCTCAAGCTTTTTACATTACCAGAACATTAAACAATACCTTTCTGAAACACAGATTGACAATGTACAAAAATGGGGCATAAAACAATTGCATTCGATTTTATAATATTTTACCCATTTGCATAAAATAAATGGCCACTGTAAAAAAAATTAAAAATGTGTTTAAGGTGCTTTGTTTTTTATTTTGTTTTATGACATTATTTCATTTTATGTATGTTTATATTTAATTTTGAAATAAAGATTTGTGTATCATTATTATTATTATTTATATAGACATAAACTTATAAGTAGGTTGATTTTAAGGGAAAACAACAAAAAACTAAATACTAAAACTATAAATGAAATTTTTATGTTTGTATTAAGTAGCATTTTAATGTTTGAATAATTTTTATGTTTTAAAATATGAAATGTAGTATACCACAAAATATTGTTAAATAATACCACTAAGTACTGTGTTCTTTTCCTCCATATCATTTCAAAATATAAAAATTTCAGTTTATCTAATTGTTGCAAATGTTCATGTATTGTAGTGTTGTAGTTGTAAAACAAATAAATTTTAGTTTTGTAGCAATAAACCTGTATTCACATTTTTTACATAAAATAATTAATTTTATTGCCAAAGTGGAAAATCTTGCTATTATTCTGCAATATCAAGATGCTGTATGGTCCGTAAGTAAATAAATAACTAGTTTTTAAAAATAACATAATTAGTTTTTCAAAAAATGTATATTAAGGGTTAATAGACAAGTTTATATATTTATGAAGTAATACAAAAACACCGTCATAAATTCCTAAAAAGAAAAGTTATTATTCTATGGCTTCCAGAATCTGATCTGGAGTTGGATATTTTATAATCTTACAAAGATCTTCAAGATACCTTGTAAAAACTCATTTTTATACGACTGCTTTAGAAAATGGGGTTTTGCACACGCTAAACAAGCTTTGAAAATTGTATTTTGCGCACAATGTGTGCAAGGAAAATATGTTTTTTTTGCACACGGTTCTGTCTTTCAATATGATTTATTATGGTTTTTTATTGTTATGTCAAAAATATAGAAAACTCAAAGTAGGCTTTATTCCATAGCAACCGTCATAGTTTTCTTGTTTTGTTGATTAGATACCAATTTAGATACAAAAAAATTTTGATTTCGCGAAAAAATGTCCGATTCTGAAGAAATTCTAAAAAAGCGAGTTTAATCTCGTCAAACCTACTTCCAACAAAGTCAAGAGATCGATATGAAGCCGAGTTACATCGATTTATGAAGTGGAGACAAGCAAATAACGTACAAACGTTTTCCGAAAATGTTATGTTGGTGTACTTTGAAGAGCTGTCGAACAAATACAAGTCTTCAACATTATGGAGCACCTTTTCCATGCTAAAATCAACCCTGAGGGCAAACCAAAATACGGATATTGGGAAATACCAGAAGTTGCAGGCCCTAATAAAAGAAAATCAGAAAACTATGTGCCAAAGAAGTCCAAAATTCTTAGCGAGAATGATTTTTGCCGCTTCCTAAAGAACGCTTCAGACGAGAAATATTTGCTAATCAAGGTAGGCATCACAGTTATTTTATTTATTTTATGGTGTCATTTTTTATAGTGAGAAGGTTTAGTAGGCAGGGGTTACCCAATTCTGTTTTTAAATAGTGCTAGTTTCATAAAGTACTTACTTAAAATGAATAAAACTAAAGACTTATCGGTATTTTTTCTTGTTTCAGGCAGTGGTGGCAGTCGGACTCTCTGGGGCATGCCGAAGAGAAGAATTGTGCTTCCTTAAAAAGAAAAATATGACGGATTTTGGCAGCGCAATGTTAATTAAACTAGAGAATACCAAAACGAAGATGCCGAGATCATTTACAGTGTCAGGAAGTCTCTACACCATCTTAAAAAAGTATTCTGCCCTTCGACCTCCACTCCTGCAAACAGATCGTTTTTTTCTTAATTATCAAAATGGAAAATGCACTCGCCAAAACATTGGAATTAACAAAATTGGCGGTATGGCAAAAGACATCGCCAAATTTTTGATGTTAAACTCCAGAAGCCTATACCGGGCATTGCTTTAGGCGGTCGTCAGCCACAATATTGGTGAATTCTGGATCAGATTTGCTGGCTCTGAAGCGCCATGGTGGATGGAAATCCAGCTCAGTCGCCGAAAGTTATATAGATGACTCGCTTAGTAATAAAATGGATGTTTCAGAGAGGATCTCTTCCTCTGTGTCGTCTGTTGCGGCACAGCCACAACAGCAATTGAGTAATGAAGTGCCGCAAGAAAACTGCAATATGCCGACGACAGAGAACTGTATAAGCAAGGTGCCAGAAAATGTTGTCTCCATCGTTAAAAAGTCGATCAACAATGCGACGATTCCTGCAGAAGTAAACATTACAATTAATATTTTAAAATAGTTATGAAGTTTCCTGTTTGCTAAATTATAGTCTGTAGTTTCTTGTTTTCATTATTTTTGTTTTGCGTTTGTTTTTAAAATAAAAATTTACACAAAAATGTTTTTTTTTTTTGCAGTCGTATAAAAAGTATCGTAAAAAACTCGTTAGAAAACTTCTTTGCACACTCGCGAGACTTGTGGACCTCGACTTCGTCTCGGTCCATCAATTTGTCTCGCCCGTGTGCAAAGAGTCGTTTTCAAACCTTGTTGTTTAATATACTATTCTGATCCTGCATTTACAAAAAAGCTTCCTTTCCTTGCCCACCGACGGGCTGAAGGGAATCTGTCTTTCTTTTATAGGTATTTCCACAGCTTTTGCTTAGAGGAGTTGGCCAGTATAATTCCTTCTCTGGCAGCTCCCAGCAGAGCAACACGTAGTGCAACTTTTATGCATCTTTTTTCAGCTAGAGAGGCCCCGAATTTCCCGCTTTCTTCGTTCCTTCATCCCAATATAGAGTGTCAAGACTATGGAACCTGCTACCTGGAGAATTTAAGTCTCTTGTCAATAAACTCTCTCTTACCACACTTCAGACACCCACGGTGCGTTAATACTAGGCCTGAGCCTTCGCGGACTGTTCCAAGATAAAAAAATAGT